>CM035443.1:57547820-57607820 GCA_020310875.1 Ceratopteris richardii
CTGTCTTCTTGCTTAATTTTGACATCTAGAGACCATGGTTTGAATTGATGACATCATCAATGACATCGTCAATTCATAACTACCCTTGAATTGCCCTTGGAAAAGCTATATAAGGAGGGGTTGTCCACATTCATAATCAGTCTTTCCAATACTAGTCTTGGGAGCTCAAGGAGCCGTGACTGCCAAGTAAGTACTCTCCAAGTTCCAGTTCGAGTTCTTGTCTTGTTCCTTGTTCTAGTCTTGTCTAGTCTAGTTCTTGGACATCCTATCTTGTCCTCTTGTAATCTCGTAGTATGAGATCTCGTCGAGTTCTTTCTTGTATCTAGTTCATCTCCTAGAAGGGAGTTCTTGTAATCTAGAAATCTTGTCTCATACTTATGATCCCAAGTTGTGGGATCTACTATATCATCTCTAGTCCAGTTTTCCATACCTATTGGTCCCGATTTGTGGGACGCCTTCTATCAGCTATGTCTTCTTGTATTATTTTCCCTATGTGGGTGTTCTTGTAAACATAAGTGTATTTCCAAAATCTTATCTAGTGAAGTCAGAGAGCACAATCTAGTGCTCCCTTGACATTTTGGCAAGACTTGTTTCTATGCAAGACCGCGCATCATGGAGAATGCTTATGAACAGATTGTAGCATCACTTCAAAATCTTTAACAAAAAGTCGAGGACCTAACTCATGGATAGACACAATTCGAGATGGGACATCCAGTGCATGTAGGTGCACTCCTCCAAGAATTACAAGAACGAATCGGGAGTCTTCAAGCAAATCAAGGGAGTATTCAAGCGAATCAATGACCTAGTACATCATTACGAAGGAACCCAAGATTTGCATGCCAGAAAAGTTCGATGGGGATCACACAAAGTTTTGTGGATTTCTCCAGCAAGTTAAATTGTACATTCTTATACAACCTGATAGATACCCTAAGGAGGCATCGAAGGTTGGGTTTATTGGAACCTTTCTCTATGGTCAAGCATTATCATGGTTTGCCTCAATCTTGGAGAATTACATGGCAGTACTTCAGGACTATGAGGGGTTTTTGGAGAACTCACCGCCACATTTGGAGATGTAGACGCAAGTCGAGTAGCAGAAACAAAACTTCAGAAGTTACATCAAGGTAACCACCCTACTTCTACCTATGCATCTGAATTTAGGCAGTTGATATGTGATCTCACTTGGCATGAAGATTGTTTCATAAGCAAATTTAGATGGGGTTTAAGAGATGATGTGAAGGACCTTTTGCTCACCATGCTAGATGTTAAAACATTGAATGAATATATCATGCAAGCTATTCAATGTGATAACCGACTTTTTGAAAGGAAACAAGAAAAACAAGTAGAAGGAAGACCTCGCAATGGAAACCCTTCCAACCCACTCCTAAAGGTGAGTCTATGCTTGAACCTATGCAAATAGATGTAACTAGTTTTCGGCCTCTAACACCACAAGAGAAACAGAGAAGGAGAGATAACAAGTTATGCCTCTATTGTGGAAACCTTGGGCATATTGTTGTTAATTGGCCCAACAAGAGAACAAAATCCAGAGTCGCAGCCACCCTTGTAGAGCAGGGAAACTAAGAAGTCCAGTTGTAAAAGAGACCATGTAGCCGGACCATGATACGAGAAAGGGTCTCATAATTCTAGCTACACCGATAGAAACATGTCTTGCACTTTTCAAGTTAATCATGCCCAAGAAGACCCTCTCCCTTCTAGCCCTAGTAGATTCAAGAGCCTCCTCATGTTTCATTGATGAAGGATTGGTTAACAAACATGGAATTCCTGTACTTCAGAAGAACAAACCAGTACTAGCAAAAGTAGTAGATGGACCACCTCTAGCATTTGAGAATATAACCATGGAAACCACACCATTAAGAGTACACCTTGGTGACCATGAATCCCACATATGTTTCAATGTAATATTGAGCCCAATACATCTAGTCATCATTGGAATGCCCTGGTTAAAGAATCATAATCCAGATATTAATTGGGAAAAGAATAAAATCACCCATCAAGATATCCAGAAGAACCCAACATATGTTGGAGCCAAATCCTTCATACATGCAATAAGGAAGGAACCGACATATATGATCTATGCCATACTAGCTCAAGAATCCAAGAAGGATGATCCAATGCAACTACCCAGTTAGTACAAAGGCTTCAAGATGTTTTTGAAAAAAAGAATGCAGACATCCTTCCAGAGCATAGACCCTATGATTGTTCCATAGAACCTCAAGAGGGAGCACAACCGCCCTTTGGAACAATCTACAGACTATCCCTAGAGGAACTCAGAGAACTACGCAAGAACATTGATGAGAATCTAGCAAAGGGGTTTATCAAACACTCAAAGTCTCTAGCAAGTGCTCCTATTTTATTTGTAAAGAAGAAGGATGGGACACTCCGGATGTGTGTAGACTATTGTCGATTGAATAAAGTCACTATAAAGAATAGATACCCTCTACCAGTCATATCAGAGCTCTTGGAACACCTTGGAAAAGAAAAATTCTTCACGAAGATTGACCTTTAAGGAGCTTACAACCTTGTTAGGATCAGAGAAGGAGACGAATGGAAGACAACATTTCGAACAAGGTATGGCCATTTTGAATATGTAGTTATGCCATTTGGTCTTACAAATGCTCTAGGTGTCTTCCAACATATGATGAATGATATCTTTCGAGAATATTTAGATGATTTTTTTGCAATATACCTTGATGATATCTTGATATTCTCCTGAAATCTAGAGGATCATGGATTCCATGTAAAGATAGCCCTAGAGAAACTAAGAGAAAAAGGATTATATGCGAAATTGGAGAAGTGCTCTTTCCATAAGACATAAGTGGAATTTTTAGGGTACATTGTATCAGATAAAGGAATTTTTATGGACCCTAAGAAGATTGAGACAATCCTTGATTGACAACCACCTTCATGTGTTCGAGATGTACAATGTTTTCTGGGGTTTGCCAATTTTCAGAGGATATTCATCAGGGATTACTCCAAGATAGTGACGCCCCTTACACTCCAAATTCTCATGGACCAAAGAAGTAGAGAAAGCCTTTCAAACCTTGAAATCAACATTCACTACTGCTCCAATTCTAGTTCATCCTGATTCCAGTAAGCCCTTGTTCCTAAAGACAGATACATCAGACTTTGCCCTAGGGGCCATTCTTTCCCAATATGGAGATGATAGACACATACATTCAGTTGCATATCATTCAAGGAAATTCTCCTCTCCAGAAATTAATTATGAAATTCATGATAAAGAATTTCTTGCCATAGTGGACATGTTTCATACCTGACATCACCATCTAGAAGGAGAAGCTCATAAAGTTACTGTATATACAGATCACAAGAACCTGGAGTATTTTATGACCACCCACATTCTCAATAGAAGACAATCTCGATGGAATAACTTTCTATCTAGATTCGATTTTGTTAGGACATCAACAATGCGAGTCAGATGCCCTGTCTAGAAGACCTTACCTTGCACCAAAGAAGGGTGAAGAGGCCTTTCATAAAAAAGAGAGTGTATTACTCAAGCTTGAGCATCTCTAGTTAGCAGCTATCTCTTCAAGCCATTAAGAAGATTCAACCTTGAATCATTTGATCCCTAAGAATATACCACAAGATGAATTATTTTGTAATGTTACGCAGAAAGATCAAGAAGGAAAAGTCCAAGAGGTAAACAAATTTCAGGAAAAAGATGGATTACTACTCTATAAGAATCTATTGTATGTTCCTTCAGGAAAGCCCAGGATCCAGTACTTCAACAACGTCATGACAACCTTGCACCAAGACATTTTTGAGTGAATATAGAACTCATATCAAGGGATTTTTGGTGGCCTCAAATGTGGAAGGAAGTCAAAGAATATATATAAACCTGTGACACTTGCAATAGATCTAAGGTACCGTGACATAAACCTCATGGCCTCTTGCAACCTTTACCTATTCTAGAAAGGCCATGGGCTTCATTGTCTATGGATTTCATCACAGATCTACCAAAGTCAGATAAGTATGATGCCATTCTTATTATTGTGGATAGATTTACAAAGATGGCACACTTCATTCCAACTATCAAGGCAATCATAGGTGCAACCACTACTAGGCTTTTTCTCAGATACATCTTTAGGCTTCATGGATTGCCTGATGATATTGTTAGTGATCAAGGTCCCTAGTTCATATCCAGCTTTTGGAACAATCTTTGCAAGCTCCTTGGTGTTCAAGTTAGACTATCTACAACAAATCATCCACAGATTGATGGACAAATAGAACGGGTGAATCAAGTCCTAGATTAATATCTCTGTTGCATCAACAACTATCACCAAAATGATTTGTTTGAGTTGTTACCCTTTGCATAGTTTGCGTATAACAATATTATTCATGCATGTACTAAGCAAACTCCCTTCTTTGCAAATTATGGACCACATCCAAGGATAGATATACAACTCTCAAATCATGTCAAGAACCGAGCTGCCAGAGATAAGGCCCAATACCTCATAGAAATTCACAAAGATCTCAAGGAAGAGATCCGTAAATCTCAAGAACATTATAAGTACTATGTAGATCAACATCGTGTTCAAAATCCATCGTATCAGATTGGGGATAAAGTATGGTTAATCAGAAATAATTTGCAAACTTCAAGGCCTTATGCAAAGTTAGATCATCAAAGATTTGGTCCATTCACCATGATGGCCAAGATTAATCCACTCAATTTCAAGCTCCAGCTACCAAGTACCATGAGAATACATCTAGTTTTCGATGTGTCCATGCACCTAGAATCCTGTAGAGAACCTTCAGAGAGCACCAATCAAGGTTCTAGAATTTCATAAGAAAAATCCAATGAAGCCGAAACCAGAGATCACCACCGCTCCTCGTGCAAATCATCGCTTGAGGGGGAAGTGATGTCATGGAAAAGGAAACCCTTCTAGAACTCAGATTCCATGTGACTTCTATATTTCATGATTGGTTCAGAATTTGGGGAAACCAATGCTTCCATTGCGTTGAAAACGTGCCAAAACCCTAAGATTGACTATCTTCTTGCTTAATTCTGACATCCAGAGTCCACGCTTCAAATTGATGACATCATTGATGACATCATCAATTCGTAACCGCCCTTGGAAAACCTATATAAGGAGGGGTTGGCCACATTCATAATTAGTCTTGCCAATACCAGTCTTGGGAACTCAAGGAGTTGTGACTTCCAAGTAAGTACTCTCCAAGTTCCAGTTCTTGTCTTGTTCCTTGTTCTAGTCTTATCTAGTCTAGTTCTTGGACATCTTGTCTTGTCCTCTTGTAATCTCATAGTACGAGATCTCGTCGAGTTCTTTCTTGTATCTAGTTCATCTCCTAGAAGGGAGTTCTTGTAATCAAGATATCTTGTCTCATACTTACAATCTGGGGTTGTGGGATCTCTTGTATTATCTCTAGTCCAGTTTTCCATACCTATTCGTCCGGGTTGTGGGAGGTCTTGTATCGGCTATGTCTTCTTGTATTATTTTCCCTACATGGGTGTTCTTGTAAACATAAGTGTATTTCTGAAATCTTCTCGAGTGAAGTTAGAGAGCACAATTTTTGCTCCCCTGACAATCACCGCTTCATCTAGGGCATCGTCGACACCCATCCATTCATAGTCTTAGAATCGCTCGAAATTTTGTACACATACTTAGGGTGCCCAAATCGTGATTTGAGCTCATTTCAGCCTCCGAACGCACTATCGTAATGCTTGTGTAGGATATTTCATCTTTTTGTGCCAAAGTTATATACCAGTTTCGGTTGGTGAGTATAAGCGTCTCGAAGTCTGCTACAGGTTTAGCAAAACTCATCAGGGTACTTTTGTTCAACTTTTTCAGATACAACCATTTTTTTGTATCAGGGTATTTTAGTCAATGGCCATGGCTGAAAGGAGTGATGTCTTTCATATGTTGGCTATTAAGGATAAATTGGATGGTACCAATTACCCATTGTGGGCTTATATGATGTGACATGTATTGGTTGGAAAATGATTGTGGAACATTGTACAAGGTGTTGAAGAACGTCCTATTACACCTGCAAATACAGGCATTGAAGCTGATGCAGATGGCATTGAAGATGGTGATATTCTTCAGATTCTTGTTTGTGCTACAGTTTTTGCTACACCTACTCCAGAGAAAATTTGTTGGGATGGCAAAGATGCATAGGCACATGCATTGATAGCATTGTCTATCAAACGTGCCATTATTCCTCACATTCATTCTTGCAGGATAGTTAAGGATGCATGGGATATACACTTACCACATTGTACCAGGCTAGTAATGAGGCTCATGTTTCTTACCTCCGAAAACAGTTGGAGAGTGAGCATATGAATGAAGGTGATTCTATGGACAATTTTCTAACAAAGATCAAAGACTTGAAGGAATAGTTGATTTTTGTTGATGAAGTTATACCAGATAGCTCACTTGTTTAGACCGTTCTGAATGCTCTTCCTGATTCATATCATAGTTTTGCTTCTAGTCTTCCTTTGATGATGAAAGGCAATCCAAATGCCTTGTCATTTGAGGAGTTAGTTTTTGTTTTGTTGCACGAAGATCAGTCTAGGAAAAACAGGTCTATTATGCGTATTGCAGATGAAGCTTTCCTAGTTAGTTAGAAGGGCAAAGATAAATGGAGCTTGTTGAGCCCATAAACATCATATTGGTTAAAGTCAACCGTAGTCAAATTCAACCATGGTCAAAGTCAAAAGGTCAAAGTCAAACTAGTCAAAGTCAACAAGGTCAAAGTCAATTGGTGCAAAGTCAAAGTGCTAAGGTGCAGGTGTCAAAGTGCACAGGTAGTGCACAACTAATTGGCCACATTGAAGGGTAAATTGGAGAAAGTGGGTTGCAGGTTGCAAAGGTATTTCTCTAATTTCCCTAAGGTTCAAAGTGTTTTTAAGGTGTTTTGGAAGGTTCAGGTGAACCCTCCCTTGTGTGCACGTTTGAAGAGTTAAAAGGAAAATGTGAAGGTATGTGAAGCGGCAACGTACACAGAAGTGAAAGTATGTTTCCCCAATTAAAAATTTTGTTTTAGACTAAAGTCACTACAGGACAAAACAGGGAGTCGTTGGCTACCACTTTTGAAGACAATCTTGGGACATCAAAGTGAGCACCAAGATACTCTTGCAGTTAGGAGCATACGTGAATCAACACACTCAAATCAAGGCAAGACCCATTGGGCATGCATTCAACAGGGCTCAAGAGGAGTTTGGTAAGTCAATTGGAGCCCATGCTCTTAAGGAATCAGAGGCTTCAAAACTACTCAAGTCCATGAAAAAGGAGGTTAGCATTTTTTATTTAATAAAGATGGATAGGAAATTCAGGTTAACTCTTGTAGATAATTAATGAGGCTTCAACTACAAGTTTGGTAGCAAAGACTGCTGTTTTACATAAAGGTAAAAGTGTAGGGGAAGCACCCCTTACAAATTATAAAAGTCCTCGGCTGACAGTATCTATCAAAGGTCATGAATTTCAAGGAGTTATTGTAGATGGTGGTTCTGGCATTAACTTGATGCCTGAACATACAATGGAAAAGATTGGACTCCACCCTTCAAGGCCTGTGAATTTCACTGTTACTTTGGTAGATCAGAGCAAAGTAAGGCCCTTGGGAGTGATCCCAAAAGTTCCACTTGAAGTACAAGGTAATCTATTCATTCTGGATTTTGTGGTTTTAAGATTGCCCCAGGTTGAAGGAGGATTTCCCCTCTTAATTGGAAGACCATGGCTGAGACATGCAAGTGTCATTCATGATTGGGGCAAGGACACTATGTGGGTACAAAAGAAAGGGCAAGAGCTGACACAGATTCATTTAGAAGAGGGCCCAGATAATCAAGGAAACACCAGCATGATGCAAATAGTTTGCATTTGCATGGAACCAGAATCAGAGGATCAACCCCAAATAGATTTCGAGGAAGAAGAGGATATTCTAAATTGGCTCCAAGCAGGCAACTCTTCCTCTTGTTTTGGAATTTTTCTTGATAATTCTTGCACGACTGAAGGTTATGATGAAGTTGAGGAAAAAGTCCAGGTTGATGGATTGGGAGAGCCCATCACAAACCACAGAAGGGGCAGGAAGTCACCCCTCAAATACAACTTGGAGGAGGATATGACAACTATAGATAAGGAAATTACTAAAGCTAAAGGTATGGTAAAGGATTCTAGTGAAGAGTGTTCTTTCCCAATTCAAGAAATACCTGCAGGATGGATGCAGGATAAGGAGGAACACATTGAAATCCAAAATAACCCTACTTATGAAGCAATGCACGAAAAGCTAGTGGAAGAAGACAAGGACGGAGATGAGCACGAAGATAACATGGTATAGAGAAACCCTGTCAAAGAAATACAATTAGGTGCTCAAGATAATAATTGGCCAGTTTTGGTGGCCACTTGGTTGTGGAACCACCCAGGGCTCCTTGAAAAGGTAAGATCATTCTTGACCCATTATACAGATGTTTTTGCCTGGCATTATAAAGACTTAGAAGGAGTACCTACAAATTACGGAGAGCATAGAATTCCTCTGGTTGATGGAGCCAAACCCATAAGAGGGAAGAGTTATAGACTTAACCCAAAATATGCTGAAGCTGTCTATGTGGAAATACAGAAGATGGAGGATGCAGGAATCATCATTCCTGTGGAACACTCAGAGTGACTCTCACCTATGGTTATAGTACCAAAGAATAATACCAATAAAATCAGAATTTGTGTTGACTTTAGAGCACTCAACAAGGTGACCGTTCCAGATGGTTTCCCAATGCCTTTTGCAGAGCAGGTCATTGAAGAAGTGGCTGGACATGCATTATATAGCTTTATGGATGGCTTCAGTGGCTACAATCAGGTATCAATACACCCAGAGGATCGTGAAAACACTGCTTTTATCACACCTTGGGGAACATATGTGTATGTAAAAATGCCATTTGGGCTCAGAAATGCTCTAGCCACCTTTAACAGAACGGTCAATCTCATTTTTGGCCCCTTATTGCTGGAATCACTTAGAATCTTCATGGATGACTTCTCTTCGTTTTCAGGTTCTCACAAGGAGACTCCTTTAGATTGTTTGGATCATCACTTGCGACAGCTGCAGAATGTTTTCAAGAGATGCAGGGAGACTAAGCTAAAGCTCAATCCAAACAAATGTCATTTCCTTGTGACAGAAGGAACTCTCTTAGGATATGTGGTGTCGGCTAAAGGTATGGCCCCAGATCCTGACAAAATCATTTCTATATTAAAGTTGCCTAAACCTAAATCTCCTAAAGAGATTCAGAGTTTCTTGGGGCATACTGGATACCATAGAAGGTTTATAAAAATGTATGGAGAGATAGCCAGACCACTGGCTAGACTTACAGGTAAGGAAATACCTTTTAAATGGGAAGAAGAGGAGGAAAAAGCATATCAAACATTAAGGTCAAGGTTAGTGTGATCACACCTGAGTGGTCAAAAATCTTTCATATACATGTAGATGCCAGTGCCTATGCAGTAGGGGCAGTTTTGACCCAACCCAGTGAAGAATTTAAGGTGGACAGACCAATTCAATATGGCAGTAGAATTTTGACTAAGGCTGAAAGGAATTACAACACCATAGAAAGGGAAGCCTTAGCCATGGTTTTTGTTGTCCAAAATTTTTTCATTACTTACTGGGAGTAAAATTTTTTATTATAAAGGATCACCAACCACTAAAATACTTGCTCAACAAACCACAAGCCACTGGTAGAATATGGAGGTGGTTATTGCTGTTCCAAGAGTTTGATTTTTCTATAGTCCACAGACAAGGTAAAGAAAATGTTATGGCAGATCACCTATCCAGAATCAATATGATGGATCAAGCTAGTGGAATCAATGATGATTTTCCAGATGCTCATTTGTTCGCGGTACAAGCTCAAGGTTGGTATTATGATATCAAGAATTTCATTAAAACTGGTATGTATCCAAAAAAGGCTAGTGCTGTGCAAAGGAAGAGACTGCTAATCAAGAGTAGACTGTATACCTTCATTGAAGATAAATTATATAGATAGGGAAAGGATGACAGGTTTAGGAAGTGCTTGGAAGAAGAAGAAGTGAGGGAAGTCCTTCAATCTGCACATGAAAGAACAGGTGGTGGGCACCTTCCAGGGCATATTATGAGTCAGAGGATACTGGATGCTGGTCTATGGTGGCCTACACTATTTAAGGATGCAAATGAATGGGGAAAGGCATGTGACGTTTGCCAGAGGTGTGGACCTAAGCCAACAAAGCAGAGGCATAACCCCTTGATTGTTTCCACTTCCTGGCAACCATTTGAGAAGTGGGGGATAGATTTTGTAGGGCCCATCTACCCTCCGTTGATTCCAAAAAGAGAGAAGTATTTATTGATAGCCAAAGATTATGCGACAAAGTGGGCTGAAGCTATTGCCTCCCCCGACTGCACTACCCAATCTATTGCTGATTTCATTTACAGTACCATCATTTGCAGGTTTGGATGTCCACTTGAAATTTGTGCAGACCAGGGTACTCATTTTGTGAATAAGGTCCTATAGGAAATTTTCAACAAGTATAGAATCCTACATAGGACCTCTTGTGCTTTCTATCCAAGAGCCAATGGACAGGCTGAATCAACTAATAAGGTAATAATTTCCATGTTAAGGAAGGAATGTATGTTACAGCCCACTTCCTAGGGCATTGCTTATCAAGGTACCCTATGGGCATACAGGTTAGCTTACAAAGAGGCCACAGGATATTCTCCATTCCAAATGGTTTATGGCATATTGCCAATCGAGCCCTTTGAAATTTTACATGGATCACCTAAAATAGCATTCATGCAGGGAAAGAAAGATTGTGATGTCTCTTAGAGGCTTGGAGCACTACATAAAGTGGAGGAGATTCGTCTACTAGCAACAAAACAATTAATAGAGACTCAGATGAAGAGGAAGGAGGCACATGATGGACATCTGTGGAACAACATAGAGCCAGGCATGTTAGTTCTTCTCCATAGACCTCATCTTCAAACACGAGAGTAAAATGGCTTCCACACTGGGAAGGACCTTATCGAGTCAAAACAATGCTCAATTGGGGTGATGTGGAGTTAGAGACGCTGAAAGGAGAGGCCTTGCCACTGGTCAACATATCAAGGCTCAAGGCCTATCATCAACACACTTGAAGAAGTATGGATCACCTGGAACTGCAAAATCTGTCCAGGTTGTACATAGCTTTCTCATCTCATTTTGCTCAGTTTTAGTAGTTTTATTTATCAATTTTATACTTGTTCCTTGAGTTTTTAGCAAACCTAGAAGGAATTTCATAACCTCTGCAAAAGTACAATTTTTGGGTATTTTTGGAAATTTTTTCTAGCATTTTTCTAGCATTTTTTATCCTTTTCTGATGTCATTTTCTGGCCAAGTAGGAGGAACAAAGGAAGCTCTCTGTGGTTTTGAGTATGGAAATTGGGCCTAGCCCTGTAGAAAATTTTACGAGAAATTTTTCAGATATTTTTGGCAAATTTTTGGCTTTTTTTTTTATTTTTCTCCAATTTTCTCTATTTTGGATATTTATAAAAAAAACCCCTAGATTTTTCAAGTTTGAGGGTTAAAAAAAAAAAATCACCCCCTCTCTCTCTCTCCCCTCTCTCTCTCTCTCCATTTTGTTGGGATAAAACACCTGTGTACAATGCCGTATACACCTCAACAAAATGGATTTTGTGAATGAAAGAATAGGTCACTCATGGAGATGGCGAGGTGCTATGTCAAGAGTCAAGCTTTACCACATAGTTTTTGGCTTGAGGTTGTCATGTGTGCAGCATATGTACTTAATCAATGTCCCATTAAAGCAGTGTAGCCTATCACTCCATATGAGGCTTGGCATGGTTGCAATCCATCAATTGCTCATCTGCGTGTTTTCAGTATTCTAGCATAGGCATTCATGCCTGAACAACATCGAAGAAAATTGGATGTTGTTTTTGTGGAAGACACTATTCAGCCTCTACTTTCATGTATGAAGGAGACATCTATGAGCTCCAAAGACATGTATGATACTTTGCTACCTCTTTTTACAAGTGGACAGTCTAGTGTTGGTCCTAATGAGGCAACTTCTCAGCCTTTATAGGTTTCATGTGATGATGTAGATCATTCCATTTTCGATGTAGATTTGCATGATGCACTTGTTGATGAGAGAGCTGATATTGAGGAGGCAAAAAATATGCCAAAATGGTTGGTGCAAACTTTGTGTGACAACAAATTAGATGCACCTCTATCATATCGTGCTTGATCAAGATCTCATGATGCTTCTTTTGCATCAGATTGCTATGCTATGGCTGCGTCTAGTCTCTATAATGAGATTGAGCTTGTTTTGTTTGATGAAGCACAAAATTCTGAACATTGGATGGCTGTAATGCAATGTGAATATGATGCTATCATGAAAAATGGTACCTCGTCTTTATGTGACTTGCTTGTTCGCAAGAAGGCCATTCGCACTAAGTGGGTATACAAGCTGAAGCATAAATGTGATGAAGCAGTTGGCAAGTATAAGGATAGGCTTGTTGCAAAGGGTTATGCATAGGAAAGAGGCATTGATTTTGATTAGACCTTTGCACCTACATGCAGAATGACTATTGTTTAGCATCTCTGCACTTTCCGCTCATCATGGTTGGAATATACATCAATTGGACATTAAAATAAAATTTCTAAATGGTGACTTGCATGAAGAAGGGTATGTTTTTTGGCCCCATGGCTTTGTGTAGAAAGAGTATGAAAACTAGGTGTGCAGGTTAGAGAAGGCATTATATGGTTTAAAGCAAGCACCACATGCTTGGTATGAAAAGATACATGCCTATCTGATTGCACATGGTTTTGAGAATAGTCCAATTGAAAGCACCTTAAATGTTAAGCATGCTAATGATGTGCTTCCAATCATTGTTGTGTACATTGATGACATGCTCCTCACTAGTCCTCATGAGAAGCATATTGTTGATTTTAAGGCTGATTTACATGCCTCATTTGAGGTGTCTGATTTGGGGCATTTGCATCATTGTTTGGGCATTCATTTTATGCGGCTTGATGGTAGAATAGCTTTGTGTCAAACAAAATATATTGACACATTATTAAAGCGTTTGGTCTTGAACAGTGTAAACCTATTGCCACTCCTATGGAGATAGGTTTACGATTGAGTTTTCATGATGTTGGAGATGCGTTTGGTGTTGTTCTCTATTAGCAGGCTACTAGATTCTTGATCTACTTATGCATTACTCGGCTAGATATTTAGTTTGCTATCTCATAGATGAGCAGGTTCATGCATTGCCCTGGTGTCAAGCATTGGTAGGAAGTTAAGTGCATCTTTCGCTACTTGAGTGGTACTCGACTACTTGGGTTGTTTTATCCCAAGGGGGGATCACTACCACCAGATTTGCATGCTTTTTCTGACTCTGACTAGGTTAGTTGTTATGACACTTGTGTGTCCACTAGTGACTTTTGCTTCATGCTTGGTAGTTCATGTATATCTTGGTTGATAAAGAAGCAGCCTATTGTGGCCACTTCCAATTGTGAAGCTGAGTATAGGGCAACTTTCATAGCGATTGTTGAGTGTGTGTGTCTTAGATGCCTTATGGTTGATTTGGGTGTTGGTGAGTCTTCTGCCACCACCATCTTCACTGATAGTCAGAGCACATTGGCAGTTGAGAGGAACCCTATGTTCCATGCTCGCACTAAGCACATTAGGGTGCATTATCATTATGCCAGGGAGAGGTTCTCTGCCTGAGAGATCAGTTTGGCATATGTGCCCATGCAGGAGAACAATGCAAACCTTTTCACGAAGGCTCTACCTAGGGAGAAGTCTGAAGCTTTCCACAAAGCTTTGGGTTTAATTCCTTTTGTGGATTGATTCCACATAGCTTTGCACTTCTTTATACATGAGTGACAGCTCCTTGTTCACCTATTGACCTAAGGGGCTACTTATCTTTGTATATTCTAGTGGTAATACATTCAGTATTGTGTGTTGTGCTCTAATCTTATTCTTCTTCCTTGTGCTCTTCGTGTGCTTCTGCAAATGTCTAACTCCAACAATATGCTTCTCATGAGGACCAATGATCAGAATGTCATCAATATACACAACAATGATCAGAAGTACATCATTAGCATGCTAAATATATAAGGTGCTTTCAGTTCCACCGTTCTCAAAACCATGTGCAATCAGATAGGCATGTATCTTTTCATACCAAGCACGTGGTCCTTGCTTTAAACCATATAATGCCTTCTTTAACCTACACACCTGGTTTTCATGCCTTTTCTACTCAAAGCCACAAGGCTGAAAAATGTACACTTCTTCATGCAAGTCACCATTGAGAAACATTGTTTTAATGTCCAACTGATGTACATTCCAACCATGATGAGTTGCATGTGCACAGATGCTACAAACAATAGTCATTTGGCAAGTAGGAGCAAAGGTCTCATCAAAATCAATGCCTCTTTCTTGAGCATAAAACCTTGCAACAAGCCTAGTGTTACACCTGTCAACTCTTCTATCAGGCTTACACTTAAGCATTTATACCCACTTAGTGCCAATGGCCTTCGTGCTAGAAGGCAAGTCACATATATACTAGGTACCATTTTCATGATAGCATCATATTCAGATTGAAGTGCAAGCATCCAATGTTTAGAATTTTGTGCTTCATCAAACAAAACAGGATCACTCTCATCACAAAGATGAAAGGTAGCCATAGCATAGCAATCTAAGGCAAAAGAGGCACTATGAGAGCTTGAAGGAGTACAATATGATATAGCTGGATCTAATTTGCTATCACACAAAGTCTACACTAGCCATTTTGGAATAGTTTATTCCTCCTCAATATCAGCTCTCTCATCAACAAGTGCATCATGCGAGTTTTCATAAAAAATGGAATGATCTGCATCATCATGTGAAACCTACAATGGTTGAGAAGTTGCCTTTTTAGGACCAAAACTAGACCGTCCACCTATAAAAAGAGGCATCAAAGTATCATACACATCCTTGGAGCTAAGAGATGTCTCCTTTGTACATGAAAGTAAAGGCTGAATATCATCTTCCACAAAAACAACATCACGGCTAACCAAAATGCATTTAGTATGTGGATGATACAGACGAGAGCCTTTTCTTTCAGCACTATACCCAACAAAAATACATTTTACTGCTTTATCATCCAATTTCCTATGATGTTGTTCAAGCACTAATGCATATGCTAGACAACCAAAACCATCCAGATGAGCAACACATGGCTTGCAGCCATGCCAAGCCTCATATGGAGTGATAGATTGCAATGCTTTAGTGGGGCACTTGTTAAGTACATATGTTGCACAGATAACACCCTGAAGCCACAAACTATATGGTAAAGCCTAACTCTTGACCATACACCTCGCCATCTCCAAGAGTGACATATTCTTTCGTTCAAAAACTCCATTCTATTTAGGTGTATATGGCACCGTATACTGATGTGTTATCCCACGTTTAGCCAAAAATGCATTAAAGTCAGAAGACAGATATCCCTCCCCTCGATCAGAATGGGGGTTGCTCATTTTACATGCTGGCATATTTTTAGTCAAAACCAAAAACTATTTGAAGTACATGAACACTTTACATTAGTGTGAACAAGCTCCAATTTCTAAGTAGCTCAAACTGAACCATCTTTTAGAAAGGAGGGATGCTGCATTTTAGCCAAAATATAGCCTTAACAGACATGTTTTCCAAGTGCCTCAAGTTTGGGCAAAGAGGACACCATTTCAGATTTTTGTAGGTGTGGAAAACTAGCAAAATTCAGATGACCAATGCATGCATGCCAAAGCTTTGCATCTGACATAGCTTGAGAATCATGTAATGCACATGTTGAATCATTCACATATCTTTCATAGTCTATGAGCTTATATAGCCCACGACATAAAATGATAGATGCTATAATCATGCCACCATTTGACAGATCATGAACTTTACATCTGTCATCAACAAATTTCATAACCAAGCAAATCTTGGCTAATGCAGAAATTGATAACAGATTTTTCTCGATCCCTCCATAAATAAAGCATCTGACAAAGTGAAAGAACTACCATCAGCAGTAGTCAGAATGATCTTACCTACTCCCATGATAGGATAAGAGGAGTTGTTGGTGCATGTGACAGTATTCCTTGTAGGGGCAGGCTCAAGTGAAGTGAAGAAACTGAAGCCAAAATCTGATATGAATCAGGAAGACCATTCAAAACGGTCTGCACAAGTGAGCTATCTAGTATAAATTCATCAGTAGAAATCAATTGTTCCTTCAAGTCTTTGATCTTTGTCAGAAAACTGTCCATAGAATCACCTTCATTCATATGCGCACTCTCCAATTGTTTTCAGAGGTATTTAACACGAGCCTCATTCCTAGACTAGTACAATGTGGTAAGTGTATCCCAAGCATCCTTAGTTGTTTTGCAAGAGCAAATGTGAGGAATAATGCCATGTTTGATAGAAAAGGCTATCAATGGATGTGCCTGAGCATCTCTGCCATCCCAAGGAATTTTCTCTACAATAAGTGCAGCAAAAATCGTAGCACGAAAAGGAATCTGAAGAATATCAACATCTTCAACACCATCTTCATCAGCTTCAATACATGTATTTGCAGGTGTAATAGGACATTTTTCAACACCCTCCACAATGTTCCATAGTCGTTTTGCAACCAATACATGTTGCATCATATAAGCCCACCATGGGTAATTTGTACTGTCAAACTTATCCTCAATAGCCAACATACGGAATAGATCACTGCTTTCAGCCATGGCAACTCACTAAAATAGCTTGATGTAGAAAAATGACTGTATTTGAAAAATTTGAACAAAACTACCCTGATGAGTTATGCTAGATTCGTAGCAAACTTTGAGATGCTTATACTGGCAAACTAAAACTTGTATATATTTTTGGCACAAAAAGATGAAATAGCTTGCACACTACTATGATAGTGCATTTGGAGGCCCAAATGAGCTCAGATCACATTCTTGACATCCAATTGGTACATGTTCCAATTTTTTGATGTAGCCACACTTACCAACACTCTGATAGTTGGCATCTTGGCCACAAGAGAGAATGTCTCTTCATATTCAATGCCTTGGGTTTGTGCAAAACCCTTGGCTACCAATCTGGCTTTGTACCTATTAATTGTGCCATCAGAATTTCATTTAAGCTTATAGATCCATCTGGATCCTATTACCTTCATGGAGTCCTTCTTTCGTACTAACTCCCATGTATCACTCTCCTTGAGTGCTTCAATCTCCTCATCCATAGCTTCTTTCCATTCTGTCTTGGTTATGGCTTCTTCATATGATCCTGCTTCTTCAATTAACAAATCTTTGGCAAGATAAATAGAATGTTTAGTAACAAGAGATGTATCATACCCATATCTGATAGGTTTTTTGCTTTCTCTTTGTGATCTCCTGATTGATTGAGTTGAAGATTGAGGTACGTCTTCAAGCTTCTTCATCTTCATTTTGCCCTTGGACTTCCATGCCTTGAATTCTTCAAGGTTGATAGTATCTTCATCATCTTAACTTGAGTCTTCAATCTGAGTAGGTTCCTCCTTTGCAAGACTTGGAAACTCTTCTTCCAA
This sequence comes from Ceratopteris richardii, assembly GCA_020310875.1. Lineage (NCBI taxonomy): Eukaryota > Viridiplantae > Streptophyta > Polypodiopsida > Polypodiales > Pteridaceae > Ceratopteris > Ceratopteris richardii. The sequence continues at coordinate 57,565,386 of CM035443.1, forward strand.
ATCATAGGGTAGTTTAACCTTCTTGCATTCATTCTCATACCAAGAATCATTTTCATCAAAGACAACATCTCTACTCACCATGATTCAACATAGACCTAGCTATCTCAACAATCAACCTATTTCTTCTCTCAACTACCCCATTTTGTTCAGGAGAATACCTTGTGGTGATTTCTCTTTTGATGCCTCTATCCTGCAAGAAATTTTCAAATTCATTGGAGAAGTATTCACCTCCTCCATCTGACCTTAGCCTCTTCAAATTTTTCCCTGTCTGATTTTCAACAAGTGCAAGATATATTTTAAAGCAATTAAACACCTCATCTTTGTGCTTCATGAAGTACAATACAATCCATCTGCTATAATCATCAATAAAAGATACATAGTACCTTGAACCTCTGACTGAGGGGTCTTTTCTTGGTCCCCATACATCTATATGGACAAGCTCAAGGTAGTCTTCAAGTATGTAACCTTTCCTTGAATAGGGTAACCTGTGAGACTTCCCAAATTGACAAGCACCACACTTATAAATCATATGTTGCTTGGATACATTTGGTATTCCAAGCACACATTGGTCCCTGCATATTTTCTTCAAAGTTCTTTCTCCTATCTTTTGTGCCAAAAACTCAAAAGTGGAAAGTCTACCTGATTTTTCTCCTTTAGCAATCCTCTTGAACCTATGCCTTGGATCCTCCACAAATGCTCCATATTGGTTGAATCTAATGTGCAAGCCTTTCTCCACAATCTGTCCAACACTCATCATATTTTTGGTAATGGTTGGTACATAGAGTACCCTGCTCAACAAATTCTGATTTCCATCACAAGTCTTAACATTTCCAACTTTAACTACTCAGTGCTTGGTGTCATCACCTATTTGGACTTGATGCTTACCTTTTGGTTCCTCAAGATCAGAGAGTAGTGCTACATTGCCAGCCACATGATTTGAGCATCCTGAGTCAATGTAGAATAGGTGGTCATCATTTGTACTTGATTTTGAAGTCATGTTCATGATCAGAAGAGATTCATCCTGCTCCTCTGTGTAGTTGTTGTATTCCTTTCTGGATTTGAATCCTCCTTGGTAGTTGCCATTGTAATTATTGTTGTAATTGTTGTTGTAGTTGTTGTTGTAGCCTTGGTGATGGTTGAATCTACCTCTTGACTGTGAGTATCCACCCCTTTGGTCTCCTCTTCCTCTCTGATTCCACTAATTCCTAAAACACTCATCTGTTATGATTTGATAAACCACAAATGTTGCATGGTGATGAGTTATAGGATCTCCCCCTACCTTGCTTACCTCCTGTGCCCCTTCCTCTTGATGATCTACCTCTCCCTGCATAGTTGGCTTGGGAGGTAGAGCCTTCATCTTCCACCTTCTTGCTCTTGCCTTTATCTCTAGACTTCTTATCAGTGTATAGGGCAGAAGAGTTATTACCTTTGGATGTATCTCCATTCTTGTTGAGCTTTGCTTCATGAGTAAACAATTGTCCCATGAGAATTGTAAGATCTGGAATTTGCATGTCCATGTAAAGGTCCATGGCAGTGGTGCAGCTTTCCCATTTGTCATCAGCCTTGATCCCATTGATCACTTGCCTTACAATCTGCTCTTCTTCAATCTCTTCCCTTATGCTTGCTAACTGATCTGCTACATCTTTAATCTTGGTCACAAATTCTGAAACATCTTGCTTAGGTTGCTTCCTCAATGTTGTGAATTCAATCCATATCTGATTTTTCCTAGCCCTTCTGTTGGAGGAAAAATAAGATGAAAAGGTTTCCCAAGTCTCTTGGGATGTCTTACAATTTCTAATATGTGTCAAAAGAAAATCAGAGATGGAGTTGAGTAAATAAGACCTTGCCAATGCATCCTTAGCACACCATGTGTTGAGCTTCTCATGTTCTTCCTTCATTGGCAATCCTCTTGTTTTGAATGAGGGCAATTCGTCATCTCGTGAGATGTATCCATAGAGACTCCTTCCTTGTAAGTAGGTCTTCATCCTTAGAGACCATGCTTGATAGTTTTTCCTATCCAATTTATCAATAAATGAAGGAAAACCATCTCCCATTTTACCTTAGTTTGCTCTAATGCCACTATTGGGAAAGATGGATGGATCCTCCAAGAGATTGAGTAGGTACTACCAAAACCTGCTTTGTACCAGCCCTCTTTTGCTTCAGACTTGATAAGTGGACCTCCTTAGCTTTCCAATGACACCATAAAATGGCCTATGTACTTTGGAAATAATGTGTGCAATGATTGAACCAAAAGAGATAACTTTGAAACTCACAATCTCAAGAAAACCTTCTATTTATGTCCTGATACATGCTGGGTATTTTGCTCAGTATGACCAGCACAGTAGGATTTGGAAAACTTCCTTTTAGAGGTATCCAATTAGCTTAGCAAGCTAACTATTCCAAGTAGAATTATGTAAAAAGATAACCTATGCTAAGAGAAATCAATTTTGCAAATGAAGCTATACCCCCAATTTTTTAGGACTGTAGCAGACATTGACCAGTGATAACCTCGATGCAAATTTGTCCGAAATGGCTGAATAGAATCTCTTCAAACTTTTATATTATGTTGAAAAATTTGAACTGAATCCAACAAGCTTTGAATTACTGAATTTGATGGAGAAATGACTGAGATATGCACTCCACAAGTTGACACACTTTTGAGTAGTATGACAGAGAACTCAGAAATGAACAATGTGAATGTATGTATTAATGAACACTTGTATACAAATCCATTAGCATGAAAATCATTGCCTAATGGTGTAGATAGGTGTGGGCTAGAGTTTAGGCCTCACACACACTCAAAATTAGTAATGAGAAGCTTGGGAGTGATGAGTTCTACCCGCGACTTTTCCATGACCATTTTTATAGAGAATGAGTAAACCTTTGAATTCAAATTCAAACTTTTGGCTCCCTATGATCAAGCTCCTATATCTTAGGAGATATTCCTTCAATCAAATAGCTAAATTTTTCCAAGAATCCTTTTGGTAGGTGATTACAAAAGATTCCAAGTCAATTTGACTTTTACAAGGAGATAAAGTGGTAATTAATCACTAGCACTAGTTCCTATGCTTCATCACATATGTAGGGTCTTCAAGATATCTTTCAAGCCAAATGTGTAGGCTTGTGATTTACACCAAAAACTTTACACAAATGTTATCTTCATTTACCAAAACTTTTAACTATCACTTCTCTGAGTTAAAATTTTCATTCTTCAATAGTCTGCTTCATTGATTGACTTCATTACCTGCACATATCTTCAGATATGTGAAGAGCAATGAAGAGCAACAGAATCAAAAAGTTAAAGGAAATGAAGAGCAACAGAATCAAAAACTTAAAGGAAATGTGTGCCCTCACCCCTAACATCGCCATAACAGACTCAATGAAGAGCAACAGAATCAAAAAGTTAAAGGAAATGTGTGCCCTCACCCCTAACATCGCCATACCTCTGCGAATGTGCCTACAACACTTCGCATTTCCAGCTCAAGTCCACTTCACCCAACCACACAAGAAAATATGGTATGGGTTATATCTAGCAGAGACTGGAAGCTTGCCCATTAAGATGCCTGTATGGATCTTGGACCAAGTGTATGAAGTAGGCAAGCGGGGTGTGAGGAAGCCTACTTTACATGGCTGCTGTGCGTTTACAAGGATTATCTATCGATGTCTTGCATATGACGTGCCGGTTGCCAGAGCCCTAAAATATTCACAGCTGGAGTTTTTCAAGGGGCGGAAGTCAGGGAGCCAGCCTGCGAAACGAATGCATGGATCACTCTCCCAGGTAATGATCCCTCACAAGGCCACGACCGAAGCTTCCCCCAGAGAAGAAGCCCAGGTCGCACCTTTCACGATCCATCTTCAAGGAGTTCAAGCAGGGGATGTGGTACAACCCACTCCATCCGCCCCTCCACTACCTACCGATGTAGAGTTTGCATCTATGGCCAACTTCATAGGAGATCCAAACTTTGATTTTGAAAGATTCCTGCAGACGGCCCACTTATCTGATAGTGAAGATTTTCCTGACAATGCCGATCCGGGATCATCATTCCAAGGAGAACAGCCACAGGGCGAGACAAGCAGGGTACATTGGGGAGAAGAGGCACCACATACTCATGGTCCTAGCACACAAAATCAGGAAGAAGAACGGGGGAATGAACCAGAGGAGAGTGAAGAGGAGGCCCCTGCTTACACAGCACAACTCAAGCGGCTATACAAGACAATCAAGTAGGTACAAAGAAGACATAAGATGACAGAAGAGGCGAACAGAGCCCTAGTGAACCAAATGCTGCAAGCCGAGAATGTAGACCCACATTTTGTTGAGTCATTGAATCTATTGGCAGACACATGTGGGATTGGGGAAGCAATGAGGACAATGGTCTATCGAGAGAACCCTACCTATGATCAACGAAGGATTGATACACGACCACGGCGAGGAAAAATGATTCAAATGGAAGTCTCTACTGCCTTGCCTACCACAATTTCAGAGGATGTTCACATGACTAACCCAAGTCCCACTGATGAACAAGATGTAAATACACAGGTACCATCTCCACCGTCACCTTCCCTTCAACCCTCAGCACCCTTCTCCACTAGTCTTTCTGAACAACCGATATCCACCCATCATGAAACCATTGTACACCTCCGTTTTTACATCCTCCCCCTTACCCACATCCATCACTTCCGCCCAAATTTGTGAATCTCACACAGGACATCCTGCCACCGATCAAACCATAATAGGTCACCCTTCCTATCTCCCCGCCCTTGGACAACCACTTGCCACTAGCCAGACCTTATCCCATCCTTTTCCATTCACCCACACATTTCCCCTCGCCCAAACCCTATCCACCACTTCCCTTGTAACTGCCTCAGGCTCAACCCAAGTCACACAACCGTCATTCTGGACAAACCTTGTAAATATACTCCAACAGGTGGAGAATTATAATAAAAAGTCCCTTCCCCAACCCCACTCCCCCACATTCACTGCCACCACTAACACACCACCTACCGTTCCCGTATTCACAATTCACACTTCACACACTATCACATCCGATCCCATGGATATTTCACCATCCACAGGAGCACCCACCGCCATGTCTGTTCCACCATCATCACATCTCACTTCACTCATAGGCACATCATCCACTTTTCCCTTCCCCATTTCCCGACCCTTTGCATGTTCCACCTCTACCCATGCATCCACATCATTTAGTAATGCACTAGACACCATGGTTGAAGCGGCCACTCAGCTTAAGCAAGAGTATAAGCTATTAGAAGAAAATAACATAGAGCTGTGCAATCTCTTGGCTCAACTCCAGGCACAAGTCCATGCCTTGGAACTAGGTAATACAGCACTACAACACCAGGTGACTGACCTCCAACAATCGAAGACAGAACTCGAAGCTAAGTATGCAGAGACAGGCAAAGCTATGGAGGAACAACTCAGAGAACAAATGGGCCGCAATGCGAGACTTCAACGCAACATGGCTCTACTACGTCGCCATCTAGCAGCGGCTCAAGAAGAGAACAGAAGGCTACAACAACAAAACTAGGAGAACCTAGAAGCGGCCATGGAAAACACCCCGGGAGCACCTATAGACCCTGCAAAATTCCAGGCTGTCCCTTCAGAGCATATTCAACAGGTTTTAGAAGGTTATGCAACCCTCTTGGAAGCCCATGATCAGTTGGCAGACCAGATAAAGGAACTACAAGGATCCAAAGTACCGACAACACACCCACCCACACCTAAAAAGACGGTCGATGTTGCTACTTCGCTAGAACCTGAATCTTCAGCGAGCAGTGAGGTACTTGAGCTACGGCAATAGATTGCCGAGTTGAAAATCAAGTTATTACAATATGAACGACCTCCTTCCCCACGTGAGCAACCCATAGAAGAAGGAGTTATTATTCTAGTGGAGGAAGCATTTGAAGAGAACTATGAGCCTCAACCTTTTCCTGGAGGCACAATCAATGAAGAGGGACAGGACACTTATGAGGAACCCCCGTCAGCATGGATGAAGCAGGTAGAGGAGATGGGCCACACTCACGAAGAGCGTGTTGCAACTCAGATGCTAGCCATGAAAACCATAGAGGAGACCATACTCAAGTCTGAATATTTCTCGAACTTGGCTCCTAGGCGGTTGATAACTAGCTCAGAGTTACAATATAAACCTTATTTTGTATTGTTGGCGGACTACAATGCTGAGATCAAACGCATAACCAACAAGTACCCCTCTTTCGCAACACAGTTCGAACCCGAAGACATCCCAGAGGAAGCCAAAAAAGGGGCCATATTCCAACCCATATGGAGGCAAAAGTTACTGGAGACCTATCCGAAAATGTTACGAACATGGGATCATGCTCCCATGCATCTGAAATATAACCCATGCTTTGGACCAGTACAAAGAAGACGCTCCTGGAAAGCATTCGCCATCAAGGTTCAGAACAATGTGAATTGCAAACAGTGGCTGAACTACCCCAAAATCGCACCACCAACAGGCCCACCTACAACAGCGTACATGATGGCTACCATCCGATATTGGCTTCCACGCCTCCACTCCATGCCAGATGTAGCTGCACAAGTGCTACTCAAGATATTTGATATGATGCAGGTTGTGCTCAAAACCTTCCGCAACATATGTAACATTCAGCCTCCGATTCCGGGCTTCATCAATTGTAATTATGACCTCCTGTATGATATGAGCACAACCCCAAGCATACAAGCTGCTTATGCATGGCACGCACGCATCAGATATCTCCCTGCCTGCTATAAGCAAACTTTCGACGACATGTTCACCACGGGATTTTGGGAAGCACATTCAGAGGTATTTGCACCACGACCAACCCACCTGCTGCAACTATTTGCGTGCGAGCAAACAATGCATTCAGAGCTCTACACTACGCCACAACCTAACATGCCTAGAGCAGTGAATTGGGATGCCCTCCAGAGCGATTTGGTCCGGGGACTACGTATAAAAGAACAAGAATTGGCAACCGACCTCCTGCAGAAGTACATCGATCAAACAGTGGAGCAGAGGTCTGTCAGAGGCGACAGACCCTAGGGGGGGGAGAGTGTTGACAGTATACGAGAAGAAGCAAGTACGGACACACATGCAGATCTAGCACTAAGGCAACCCTTCATTTTTTTCAAAACCCTTACATCATTTTAAAGTGATTCTCATCACTAAAAACCCCTATAAATACCATTTTCACCTTTTTGTAACTCCATTTTGTACAAGCCAAGGAGTCCTTGAGCTTGAGGAGCCTTAGAAGTAGTTGCCTATCAATTTTCGTATTTTTTAGGTCTCGTTTGAGCCCTCAAATAAACCCTGGAACCTAATTTTTAACTAGGCCGGACACTAGGTCTGGACAGGGCCAAAGCTAGGCAAAAACTATAAATAGAGCTAGAGAGCTCATTTTTGGGGAGCTTCTTGTAGTTTTGAGCTTGTATGAGAACTTTGTTGCAATAGAAGTGATTCCATTGTCTTACTCTCTTTGTTCTTGCTGTGTGTGCGCGTGTGTGTGTATGTGTGCATGTTAGTGTGCTTCGCACTCACACATTTGTGCCTTCACTTGCTCGAGGTCTTCATACCATCCTCATGTCTTCCCGGATTGACATTAAAGGAGGTGATACTCATCACTGAGCTACAATGTATGATACAAAGGAGATGATGTAGGCTTACTCATACATGTATGGGCTAAGTGTGCCACAATCTTGAAGCTCAATGTGTCCTTGTATTGCTCTCTTTTTCGTGACTAAAAGTCATGAGCTTTTATAGATGAGTTCAAATTTGAATTTTGAATCTGCCACCTAAAAGTAATCCTATCTTTTAGGTTCCTAATCAGTTTGATTCCAATCACTTGGTTTTTGTGATTTACAACTCATAATCTACGAGATGCTCTAAATCTTTGCCTTTTATATTTATCTTGAGTTAAACTCAAGATATTTACAAGAGGTGTTCACATATGACTTATTAATATTCATGCTCAAGATATGAAGTAAACCTTTGATCTTTTGTTCAAGCATCAAGGCTTTCCAAATGTACCAACATCTCCCCCTCAATCCTAAGATGCTTGATTCTTCAATCCATAGGTATCCTTTGCATTCCAATCATTGATTTGAACCTGTTGAGTTTGCTTCCATCAAGAGCTTTGGTCATCATATCTGCACATCACTAGGGCAAAAAACGGCCGAAAAGGGGCTGTTTGCTAATGAGAGATTAAGGAAATTGACAAATAGCGTCTTTCCACGTGTACAAGAATATAACATTGCTGTCTCTTTTAACCGTATAAAGAATTTTTTTTTTAATACAATTTTCTTTCAAAGCGCCGCTAAAGTGATGAAGAGTCTCGTATTCAGTGTACAATTTTTCGGTTTGATGCAAAAAAAGATACTTTTGCACACTACACAAAGCATATTCTCGAATTTCCAAGAAGGAATTGATTTTTGAAGATACGAAATATTTTTGGGTTCACAAAATGTCATGATCATTCAACGACAGGGTTAACATCAAATCAAAAGTTTCCACGTGTACAAAGCCTTTTTTTCTATAAATACTGCCAAAATTTGTGAACGTCGGTTTCTCGCTTTGAACATTCTTCTTCTCCTAAGTTCAAATGGCTTCTTCTTCTCGTCGTCCTTCCAATCGCGTAACTTCATGTGAGGTTTACAACAGAAGAGAGGATTCTTTGTGGAAACCTCTTTCCGTGAAAGTAAATGACTGGGTTACTATGCTTCCTAGCTGTAGAGGTGCCCATAAAGTCAAGCGTGCCAAAAGAGACAACACAAGAAACCATTGGAAGGGATGTATTCTCAGTTTCAAATTGAAGAGATGCGGTTGGTTTGCACGAGTCCAACATGTGTACACCACTAAGGATCTTGTTCTAGAAAATCATCTGCAATTCCCTTCGTACTGTAAGTGAAGTTTGACAATGCTCTTCTATCATTCCAGTTGATTTTGTATAATGAAACATATGTTTTTGTACTGCAGATATCTTTCCTTCCAATATTGTGGAATGGCAACCTGTTGAATGTTTAACAGGAACATTCAGAGTTCTTCATAAGGAATATGCAGAACTCATGTATGCAGAGAAATCTGTTCAATTCTTCAATAGCATAGAGTTATTTGTCCATTATGCAGATTATCAAGTGCCGTCAGGGAGGAGTTCTTATGGAATTCTTGTACACGTACCTAGTCCTTGCATCTCTTCATTAGATTGGGATGCTCCTGATCATTCAACAGTTTCAAGTTTTCTCTGCAAAATTAAATTTGACATCCAGAAGGCAATGTTAGTAGGCCGAATTTCGAGAAGGATAAAGATTCAATGGTTTTTGCATATTCATGTCTTTGTAGCATGCTTTAAAAACATGTTATTACAGAAAACAAAAACAATGTGGTTGAATAGGAGAGTCCCTATTTTAGAGATTGATGATGTTTTAGGTAGGGAATGGGATAGCAAAGAAGTTCAAAAGCTAGGTGACATTATTTTATGTAAAGTTAGTCCCAATTCTCTTTCAATCTCATATCAGATATGTCGACAATCTCTGGTTCTAGGATATGACTATAGAAGGTGGAAAAAAAAGCTTGGACTTTGGATAGCCTTGGACTCAGAGGAGAGCTGTCCAGAATTTGAGTTAGAAGTATTGATTCATCCAGATTTTCAATCAAGGAAAATAATTGTCACTGCAAATTGGAATCTCAGAAATGTAAGGGAGCTTCTAGAATACCTTGATGAGGTATCATCTCAGTGTAGATTCTCAATTGATGATGCAATAGTTAACATTAGATCAGAGAAATCATTATCTTGCATAAGCTGCCTGCCACCAAGGGTGATTAAGTTCCAACCTTTAAGATTGTAACAAGTTAACCCTGACATTCTTACATAATGTATCTTCATCTAATAGAAGCTTCTATTGATACTTCCATTGAATTTTCTTGGTAGGATGGTTACAAACAATGTGTGTTAAATTATTAATTTTAAATGTCTTAGATATTTTTTAGGTCCTTAATTTCATATTTCCATTGATTTTTTTTTGCAGGAGTGAATTGATGACTAAGAAATAATTATACAGGAACTTGCATAAGTTAATTCTAGATGAAGAAGAGATCTAGAATTCAATATCTAATTTCAATTTAATAATTATAGTCTATCAAAGGTGCACACTAGTCTCAGTTAAATAATTTGATTCTATCCAAATTTTTTGTCCTCAAGTAATGCAAGAGAAATTATCATGGTACACATAACAAGTAATATAAGAGAGTGTGGAGAACTTGGTGCAAATTCCAATCCAAGGTTTGGTATTTCAATATTAGAAGAGCATGTCTTAAGGCATAAAGCAGAGGAGACGAGATAAGTGAAGATGACCGATGCAAGCGACTAGTGCAATCTGAAATTGTCGGATGGCCCTTATCGCTTACATCGGTCGTGTTAGCAAACTACCGCGAGAGAAATTATCATGGTACAAACGCAAACTACCAAGTAATATAAGAGAGTGTGGAGAGCTTGGTGCAAATTCCAATCCAAGGTTTGGTATATTAGAAGAGCATGTCTTAAGGCATAAAGCAGAGGAGACGAGATAAGTGAAGACGACTGATGCAAGCGACTAGTGCAATCTGAAATTGTCGGATGGCCCTTTTCGCTTACATCGATCGTGTTAGCAAACTACCGCGAGAGACTTCAAGAAGTGACCTTGCGTAAAGATTTGACTCACGAGTATAAAAACTAGCAACAGCAATGAAATGGATAATACGACCGATGCAAGCGATAGGGGCAATCCAAGATTCTCCGATTCCCCGTATCGCTTGTATCGGTCGTGTCCTCTTAATTCTTTATGTCCTTCTGTAACTTCTCGAATTTAAACACTTTCCAACAAGAATGAAGTAAAAAACCCACAATGCATTCATAATTGTGATATTAATAAACTTAATTGGACCATCCAATGAACTTTTGTTAAACTCTCAAGAGGTTCAATACAACTATGACCATCTTCCAGATGAAGATTGGCATAACTACATACAATTTGTACATAAATAAATCTTCCAACCTTGGCTGGTTTTACAATTGATTTCAATCTAAGACTCAAAAATTGATTTAACCCTTTCTATCCTTTTTAGAGCCTTGCTTTCTCTGTTGCTTCTGTCCCTTTTTGGAGCTTTCAGCTTGACTCTTTATGTTGTTCCCATGCTTTAGTGGTGAGTGAAGAGGAAGCCCTTTCTTTTTATCTTCAGACTGTTTTTTTATCAGGTGGAGGGGGTGGAGGTGAGTCTGGATCATATGGGCAGATTGCATGTTTCATGATACTATTTATTGCTCTCTCTCTGATCAAGATGATCCATGCATCCGGGTAGTCTGATAAATTCAATTCAGGACTGTGGAACCTTCTTTCCAAGAATCTTATAGCATTTGCAATCACTCTCCAGCCACATGATGTTGAGTCTCTCTGCAATGGTACATGAATTTGGCTGTATCCAAATTGCTTTTGTTCATTCATTTTAGCTATTCCTGGAAAATTCTGATCAATATGCATCTTGAGAAGCTTTGCAGCACTGCATTGTAAAGTGAAAATCAAAACGGGGCATGGCTTTAAAATAGAGAACAACAAAATGTATAGTAACTTACACTTTGCAATTCCCATGCTGTGATGGAAGAGAATTGAGGAAAAGAGCTTGATATGCATTGAAGTCCACAATAATCAAACTCCAATGGCCCCTGTCAATGAGTTGCATGTAAATATACTTTCTTAAATGAAACAAATATGTTTCCAAAATGAAGATGAATACTTACTTTTCAATATATGGGTAAATAACACATTCTACTTCTTCTGTAAAATCCTGTAGAAAGGACTTGGCATCTCCATGTTTATGCAAAAAACACTGTGTCACCAGAGGATCTAAAATAAATACTTTTCTTTGAACCGCTTCCTCACATTGTTGAAGAAGAACCCTACAAATCAAGAAATAAAAATGCAGTTAAGGAACTAGGAAATTATGCAAAACAAAAGCATTTTAAGGCCTCTAGATATACCTGAGTGAAATGTTGACCACACTATCTGATATTTCAACATGAAGCTCCCTCAACATTTTGTTATCAAGAAACAATTCATTTTGCCATGGCATTGCAACATTAACTATTACCTGCCCATCTCCTTTCTTGAGGAGCTCTTTATTTGCTTTCTGTAACTTTTGAATCTGGGTTAAGATGGCACTTTCCTCTGTAAATAATCCCTGCTTTTTCCTCTCCTCCTCACTATTTGCTGCAGTTCTAGTTTCATGATCATGAGTGACTTGAGCGTTGATCTCTTCAATGACAACTGTTGTTTTAGGTGCTCGAGCTGGAGGTATATTTAAAATATCGAAGAATTTTTTATCGTGGTGATCAATAGGAACCAGAGCTTTATCAAACTTATATCTTATTCTTGAAACAATAACATAATCCTTCGCCATTAGTGTTACCCTATGAGAATGAGCAGCACATAAGTAGGCATCATTCATAAAATCAATAGCAAAGTCCTCTGCAGCTTCTTGCAGGCATAGCAGTGCTTGAGTTTGCCACCTCACATTGACAAAGGATGAGGTCTTCATCAAAGAACAGAGGTTGGATGAGATATGCTTGACAACTCTCATAAATGGAAGTCTTGGGATCAACAATCCCACAGACTTTTGAGCTCTTCTAATTTCCCTCAAGGACTTTACATGGTACTTGACCCTTTTTTTTGAAGGCTTGTCTGGCACATTGGCTTGAACCTTCTGGGAATTTTGCTCCTGGACATTTTCCCCTTGGGCATTTTTGTCTTGACCCTCAGGGTACAACTTCCTTGCTGTCTTTTTGGTTCTAGCCATACTCTGCAAAAAATCAGTCTTTAGGCAAGGAATTAGGAAAAGTGGAATATTCCACTGTCAAAACTTACTCTCAAAAAGCTATGATCAATGACTCTTTCCACTATCAGAGGCACGACTGATGCAAGCGATAACAGTCATCCAGAAATGCCCGGATGTCCCTGATCGCTTGCATCGGTCGTCTTTAAATTAATCATCAAATATCAATAAATAATATCTTACAATGCAAAATACTCAATTATCACTAAGATAAAGATAATTGGAAAACTATAAACAATGACTCTTTCCACTATCAGAGGCACGACCGATGCAAGCGATAGCAGTCATCCGAAAATGCCCGGATGTCCCTGATCGCTTGCATCGGTCGTCTTCAAATTTATCATCAAATATCAATGAAATATATCTTACAATTCAAAATACTCAATTATCACTAAGAAAACGATAATTGGAAAACTATAATGAATGAATCTTTCCACTATCAGAGGCACGACCGATGCAAGCGATAGCAGTCATCCGAAAATGCTCGTATGTCCCTGATCGCTTGCATCGGTCGTCTTTAAATTTATCATGAAATATCAATAAAATATATCTTACAATGCAAAATACTCAATTACCACTAAGAAAAAGATAATTGGAAAACTATAATCAATGACTCGTTCCACTGTAAGAGACACGACCGATCCAAGCGATAAGAGTTATCCGTAAATGCCCAGACGTCCCTCATCGCTTGCATCGGTCGTCCCTGAATTCATCATCATATTTCAATAAATAGTAGTTAAAATAAAGGTAACAATGCGTTATACTCAAGCATAGCAAAGGAAACAAAAATTTGCAAGCTATGATCAAGGACTCGATATTAAAAAACATGACCGATCCAAGCGATTAGGGTTATCCAAAAATCTCGGATGTCCCTAATCGCTTGCATCGATCGTGTCCACATTACCTTACGTAGAGAGCGCTCTCTATAGAAATTTTGAAGTAGCCTAAAAACGTGGTGGCAATGGAACCTCGACGCTTGGCAAGTGTTGACAGAAAAAAATCAAGGAAATGAATAGGGAAGCTTAAATAGGTCCCAAAACTGAGTTGATCATTGTGCCATGTGGCATGCCCCGATTGGTCCACGTAAGATACCCGTTGCAAATTCCAACATCTTTTGCCACGTGGCATGATTTGATTGATCCACGTCATCTATCCGTTGCATCGGGGAACGTACACTTTACCACGTGGCACTCTATGATTGGTCCACCTCATTCGATCGTTTCTTCCCTCCTCGCCTATAGAAAGCTACTTCCTTCACAAACTCAAACTTTCAACCGTCAGAGAACTTGTCTCACTAGAGACACGATCGATCCAAGCGATAAGAGTCATCTGCAAATGCCCGGATGTCACTCATCGCTTGCATTGGTCGTCCCTGAAATCATCATCATATTTCAATAAATAGAAGTTAAAATAAAGGTAACAATGCGTTATACTCAAGCAACATAAAAGAAACCAAAATTTGCAAGGTATAATCAAGGACTCGATGCTATTTAAAAAACATGACCGATCCAAGAGATTAGGGTTATCCAAAAATCTCGGATGTCCCTAATCGCTTGCATCGGTCGTGTCCACATTACCTTACGGAGAGAGCGCTCTCTATAGAAATTGTGAAGTAGCCAAAAAACGTGGTGGCAATGGAACCTCCACGCTTGGCAAGTGTTGACAAAAAAAACAGAAGCAAATGAATAGGGAAGCTTAAATAGGTCCCAAAATTGAGTTGACCGTTGTGCCACGTGGCATGCCCCGATTGGTCCGTCAGATACGCGTTGCGAATTCCAATGTATTTTGCCATGTGGCATGATTTGATTGATCCACGTCATCTATCTGTTGCATCGAGCAACGTACACTTTGCCATGTGGCACTCTGTGATTGGTCCACCTCATTCTACCGTTTCTTCCCTCCTCGCCTATAAATACCTATTTCTTCACAAACTCAAACTTTCAACCTTCAGAGAATTTCTCACCTACATGTGTATTTTTCTTTCGTCGCCGACACGACCGATACAAGCAATTTTTGCCGTTTGACCTACGTTGACTTGCTCTAGTCGCTTGCATCGGTTGTGTTCTCCTAATAGACATACAAGAGAAGCTGCAGCTTAGATGGAGGGAATGAATGAGATCCTTAGTGTCTCTCCATCAGAGAAACTTCTTGATTTCATGGTTCAAGAGGGTTTAAGTGTAGATTATTTTCCTGATGCAATGACCATATTCAACCCCGAAATTGATTTCGAAAAACTCTTAGAGAACTCGAAAAGTTTTCTTAAGGATGAGTGGGAGATTTTCTTGGGGTTGGTCAATGGGAGGATCCTTTCTATTTCTCAGAAAACCTATGTCCATCCTCACATCTTTGGGAAGGATCCAATAGATAGGGCTAAAATCACAAGAAAATGCAGAAGGATATCCCCTTTGCAAGGGAAGCTTGATTTATGCCCAGAGCATGAAAAGGACTGCTGCTTGCTCCCTTTAAACATTGCTTTCTTGATATGGCTTGATCATATCTCAGTTGAAAGGGAGGAAAATGTTCATGATGAAGACGAGCCTTGCTTAGAGCTGGCACTTGAGGCTAGCTCAAAAACTATGAAAGGTGTCATGGAGATTGTTGAGGAGATCAATCTCCAAGCAGAAGAAGAGCAGGTCAAAGATTTTGATGTGGCCACTTTTAAAGCAGAGACTGCAATAAGGGAGCCAACTGAAGAAGTTCAAGTGTCTGAGAAGTCCCTACTTCTCCCAAATCTACCTTTTTACTTTATCTCTCGGAAAGACTTCATACCTCTATTTTACATTCAGGAACTTTTCAATCTAAGGGAGGACTATTGTCTTGCAGCTATAGCTGAGGTAGAAGAAGTTGCAAGGAGATTCATCAATAAGAAAGGAGAAAGAAGAGAGGAATTTTTGCGTCTTGATTTGGATTTGTCTAATGAAGAATTCAAAGATTCATCACAAGCTCTTTCAAAATGCTTTGAGAAAGCTATCTCAGAGAAGCCAAAACTTGCTGATGAAGAGTTTGATGAGCATCAGAAGCAACTTGGAATATACTCGTTTGGACGCGGCTATTCATTCTTGGATGTCGCTGAGGACAAAGGAACAATTTGTATTGACTCAAAAGAGCTCATTGAGGAGGAAGATGAGGTCAAGGTATGTTGTTTGATATATTCTATCAATTAAAGTTTTTGTCCGAGATCTCCATTTTTAAGTGAGAAAATGACCACGACCGATGCAAGCGATACAACCTAACAGATAATCTCCGTTGGGCCTTATCGCTTGTATCGGTCGTGTTCGGACTTGAAGAGGAAGATGAGGTCAAGTATGTAGTAAAATATATTCTCATGATTTAAAGGCAAAGGAGATGAGATGGGCTTGATGCAAAATCTCTATCTTGTGTCAGTTTGTCCAAGTTCTCCATTAGAAGTGTCAGAAGTCGATCACGACCGATGCAAGCGACAAGGCCCATCAGATATTTTCCGTTGGGCCTCATCGCTTGCATCGGTCGTGTTTGGACTTTAGGAAGATGATGTCAAGGTATGCAGTTAACTATATTCTCAAGAAATTTAGGTTAAGGATATGAGATGGGACCAATGCAAAATCTCTTTCTTGTATCAGATTTGTCCAAGTTCTCCATTCGAAGTGTCAGAAATGGATCACGACCGATGCAAGCGATTAGGCCCATCGGATATTTTCCGCTGGGCCTCATCGCTTGCATCGGTCGTGTTTGGACTTGAGGAAGATGACGTCAAGGTATACAGTTAACTATGTTCTCAAGAACTTTAGGTTAAGGATATGAGATGGGACCAATGCAAAATCTCTTTCTTGTATCAGATTTGTCCAAGTTCTCCATTCGAAGTGTTAGAAATGGATCACGACCGATGCAAGCGATTAGGCCCATCGGATATTTTCCGCTGGGCCTTATCGCTTGTATCGGTCGTGTCTAGGAGTTGCATACAGCAATGATAATACATGTCTTGCTTGTGGGAATTCCCCTCATTTATCAAACATTAGATGTTTCTAGGCAGTTTGCAAATAGATATTGATGACGACCGATGCAAGCGATAACGACAATCTGAATTTCTCTGAAGACCCTTATCGCTTGCATCAGTCGTGTCTCTTGCTTTTCTTTCTAATAGTTTCAAGTTACTTCACATGTTTCCTTAAGTGTGCTTGCACTTCATCTAACCATGTTTTTCATTTTTATCACAGTTAACTTTATTGGATGAAGACAATTACCTTGGCAGGGGCAAGGGAACAAGAAAAGCCTTAGAAGAGAAAGGAAAAGCAAAGGTGGATATTCATTCTATTATCCACTATCTTCCAAAGTTGAACCCAGACACTTTTTGTGTTATTCACAAGCACTATAGTGAGGAGCCAGACTTTGCATTGTTCTGCTTGAGGACTCTATCAAAATACATGGGTTTTACTCCAATACCCTTTAATGCTTTCAGAGTTTTACTGCTTGAAAGAGCAACTGCATTTAGAATTTTTGGATATGCCCCAGGACTCAATGCTTCAAGGGCAAGGTACTTTCTTTGTTATTCAAGCTATGCAATGGCTGCAGGGGTGTCAGATTTAAAAAGCATTGCTGGATACAGGAGAAAAGAGTTCCTGAGATATAGAGGTGATTTGCCAGAGCCAAGCTCTTTCAAAAGGCTCAAGGAATGACTTGATTTTTTCAAATTCTATATCTCAACAAATGTACATATACAGAAATTGCCCAATGTGATATAAGACATTGCAAATTTTTTTGGTGTAATTGTTATTGATTCTCTGGTCAAAGTCATCTGATGGTAGTGGACATATTTCTTTTCAAAGCATAATACATCATGAAATGTACATACATGACATCTTTTATTTCTCAAAGAAATAAAAGACATTGCAAATATTAAAGCTCTGTTTGAAATGTGGTCTTTTTCAGTTTGTGATATTGATACATGATTTGTCTGGAGATAGCCATATCCTTCTGATTATATTTGGCATGAGGTCCTTTGTAATTGTCTTCTAAAGAACCAATCAAAAAGCTATCTGAAGGCATTGCTCTTTGTTACTCCTCCTCCTTTCCTTGTACACCTAAAGAAGCTTGTCCTTGCTTGATAATGAGATTTTTCCATGCCTTGGGTGTTCCACATGGCAAGTGGTTCTTTTTCTGCAAAGAATGCACCATGCACAAGAAGAATATGCTGGAAAGCAGAAGAATTTCATTAGATCTTTATTTCAATTAAAAATAAATAAATTGAATAAAATATCTTTGGAGCTCACCAAGTAGTATGTTATGTCTTTGGCACCCCATGCCTCTATGATGGTTTCTATAAGCTCTGTGGTCGCCTTTCTGAAATCTGTCACATAACTTTTTGATGTTACCTGCTGCCTCATGATCTTTAAAAGATTATCTAGTTTGACCCACACCTCCATTCTCTTTTTTGCTATTTCTGGTTTGCTTTTTACATTAGTCGTGACCTCACAAAATGTTTTCCATGAATTCCACATGGCATTAAGTTGTTTGCCATCATGGTTGCTGAAGAATCTCCTTGCTTTTGCACCTCCCATTGAGACATCCTGTAAAACATCACCTGTATTTTGTGAAAGCTTTGGATCTTTTCTTAGATGAACATCACCACCATGAAACCCCATTTCTGAAAGAAGACATTCACATTTTTTTATGCATTCATCTGCAAGAGTTGTAGGCTTGATAGAATATGCATAATCCAAGTGAAGACGGACCAACTTGTCAATGATTCTTAACTCTGCATGTAGTGTACATATGTGTACATTTGTCAATGCTATTGGAAGTATGGGATCCCAAATCATTGAAGAAGATGAGTAGTTACGAAGAATAACATTTTGTCTAGAAGGAGACTCTTCACCCTCAGCTCTAGTAATCCATCCATTTGTGCCTGGGCTTTGCATGCAGTACAAGCAAGGGTATTTAGAATTTGCTCCCCCACTTATACCAAACATGCATTTGAGTGTCTTTAGGTCTCCACTCAAATGCCACTCAACTTGAAAGTTTCCGTAGTCTTTGACATTCAAAAATTCTCCTGCATGATGCCCTTGGATAACATTTGGAATGTTTGTCTGTGAGAATAACCATTTAAGTGTTTTATGGCTCTCAGATGGACCTTGAGCACAGCCAACCCACCATAACTCCATTTCTGATTGTACTTTGAGAGATGGAGTATCCAATTTCCCAAGGCTATAGTCCAAAGCTTTGTTCATCAGTGCAATGCTTATTCTCTCCATCTTTTGATGTTTTTTAAGCTCAACTTCATCAAGTTTGATTACAAATTTCAATAGACCAGAACATTCATGCTCTTTTATATTATAGAACTGAACCATGTATGTTTGAAGTTTTATAACATCTATCCATATGTTGTTAAATGCATTGTAAGTAAAATGTAACTTTTGTTTTCCTACTTCGTAAGGCATGTTACCGTGAATATGTTTATATTCACCAAATACTGATGTGATCTTCTTATTCAAGCAGAGCCGAAACTTTCCTACATGATGGGGTCTAGGCAATCCAAAACTTCTAACTTTGTTAAATTTTAAAAATTCACACCAAACTTTTGAAATTGCTCTATAACCTTTCCTACTCACTCCGACACTATCACAAATATTTTGAATTTGAGATGATTCTAGTAAAAGATTCATTTCTGTCATGAGTTTTTGAAAAACAAAGCGTTTCAAGCATGTATTTTCATTTAGTTTCAATAGTCTTAAAACATCATTTTGACTCAAAATTTCATTACAGAAATGTATGCGCTCAAAACTGCTCGACATATTGAAACCTAGCACATTTGTCACATGATCTCTAATAATTTTCATTCTTTTCTTTTTCTGGCCAGATTTTTCAGTCAAATCTAAAAAAGGTTTTACTCGTTTTGACCGCATTCTCAAACCTATAGGAGTTTCTTTCATTTTTTTAAAAGACTCTAACTGAGAAGATAAAGTGGATAATTTGTTTTCTAGCTCCCTCATATGTAAATTCTTCTGGTGTAGTGTGTTTTGTAAATAGTTTATGTATTGTACATAATTCCTTGAAATATCCCAGAGCCTTGAACAATAGCCTCGTAAACCATCCTCACCATCTCCCACAAATCTAATCAGATCATGAAGATTATGAAAAGGGGGGTACCTTCCAGTTTGTGGATCAATTGGATAAACAGATCCATCTGTCCATATGTCGATATGTTTCTTGCCTTCCTTTCGCAATCCATCCACTTCAAGAGGATGAAGAGCCCTTCGAAATACGTTTCTTGTCGTCGCATACTCCTGACTAACTGCAATGTTGATATAGAACTTTTTACAATGATTTCGATTGTTTGAAAGCTCAGGGAGAGTATTTGGGTTAACGTTCTCCATGGTCTGCTATGAAAAATGACCAGCAAGTGTCTAAAATGATGTGAAAGGGAGAAACAGGCTTGCTATGAAAAGTAGAGAAAAAAAGCGCAAAACGTCATCAGCACACATTATATAGGTCCGTGAACAAGAGGAAAATTCAACTTTTGAGGCGTAAGATATCACACAAACTTCGAGGCGTAAGATATCACATAAACTTTTCATGATTATATGATACGAGTTTCTCTCTCTTCAAAATTTGCATAAGATACGTTTTAAATGAACTTACACGGAATTTCTTAAAGGATTTGACAACTTTAATCCCGATTAAGCACAACTAATTGAAATCCTTACACGGCCCTTTTTGGGCCGTTTTTCGCCCTAATGTTGCATCTGAGTAGACACATAAGACAATTGTATTTCTTTTCTTGCTATTTTTTCTCTAACAAAGTCATAATGGAATTCTATATGCTTAGTCCTAGCATGAAAGGTAGGATTAGTAGCAAAATGCAAAGAATTCATATTGTCTCCAAATATGTATGGAGTGCCAAAATCTAACCCTAAATCTATATATAGGGACTTAATCCACATTGCTTTTTGAGTTGCATTTGCCAATCCTCTGTATTCAGCTTCAGTTGAAGAAAGTGCTATTGTGGGTTGTTTCTTGGAAGACCAAGAAATGAGCTTTGTACCTACAAAGGAGAAATATCCATATGTGCTTCTTTTATCATCTTTTGATCCTTCCCAATCTGCATCAGTGAATAGCTTTACATTTAAATCAGATGTATAGGGATCATACAATCCTTCATTCATAGTTCCCTTCAGATATTGCAATAGCCCTTTTGCATCCATGTGAGGTTTTCTAGGAGTGTGCATAAATTGGCTAAGTACACTTACACCATAGCAGATATCTACCCTAGTTAGGGTTGCATAATTCAAGCTTTCAACTAAGCTTTGGTAGCTTGTAATTTCTTCAATAGGTTCCCCTTCATGAGCACTTAACTTGTGATTGACCTCCATGGGAGTACCTGCAACCTTAGCATCCTGAATCTTGAACTTTGCAATTACATCTTTGACATACTTCCTTTGGGTAAGGAAGATCCCTTTATCTGTATAGACAACTTCCAATCCAAGAAAATAAGTGAGCAATCCTAGGTCACTTATCTTGAATTCTTCCTTCATTTGGGCTTTGATCTTCTTGATTCCATCTACATCATTACTTGTAAGAATAATATCATCTACATACACACATAGATATATAACTTCAGAAGAATGAAGAATCAGCCTTGCTCATCTTGAATCCTTTGTCCTGCAAAAATGTAACCAATTTATGATTCCAAGTGCTATGATCTTGTTTGAGACCATAGAGATCTTTCTTGAGTTTGCACACATACTCAGGATGTACATGATCTAAAAATCGAGGAGGTTGTGCCATGTACACCTCCTCTGAAATCCAACCATTTATAAATGCTTTTTTTACATCTTATTGATAGATGTTCCAATTCCTTGAAGCAACTATGCTTATGAGAACTCTGATTGTTGGCATCTTTGCCACAAGAGAGAAAGTCTCCTCATAATCAATCCCTTGGGTCTGCGCAAACCCTTAAGCCACAAGTCTTGCTTTGTACATGTTTATTGATCCATCAGAATTCTTTTTTACCTTATAGATCCATCTAGATCCAATGATCTTCATGGATTGGTTCTTGGGAACTAGGTCCCAAGTTTGATTTTCTTGAAGTGCTTGTATCTCTTCCTCCATTGCTTCCTTCCATTCAGATTTCTTGTTTGCTTCTTCAAAGGTTGATGGTTCTCCTGAGTTGATATCCTGAGCAATATAGATTGAGTGTTTAGTGACTAGAGAGGTGTCATATCCATACTGTTCAATGGCTTCTTCTTTTCCCTAGTTGATCTCCTTATTGTTTGTTGAGAGGGTTCTACAATGTCCCTCAAGTCTTGCATCTTCTATTTACCTTTGTTGATCCATACCTTGAAACTCCTCCTTGGTGTTTTCTGATCATCATTAGAATCACTTGAATCTTCACATTGTTGATTATTTACCTTCTGAATTGCGGAAAAGTCTTCTTCTAGGTCATAGGGTGGCTTGATTTTTCTGCAATCATCTTCAAACCACGAGTTGTTTTCATCAAAGACAACATCTTTGCTAACAATAAAACCTCTAGTATTTGGATTATACAACTTCTACCCTTTTTGATTAAGATCATAACCTATGAACACACATTTGTCTACCTTGGGATCCATTTTACCTCTGATCTGTGATGGAACATGTGCATAAGCTATGCACCCAAAAATTCTACAATGATCTAGGCTAGGCCTTCTTACATTCCATGCTTCATATGGTGTCATCCCATCCAATGCTTTAGATAGGATTCTGTCGATAAGATAGGTGGTTGTTGATATAGCCTCTGCCCATAGTTAGTTGGGCAAATTCTTCTCATTGATCATGGACCTTGCTGCCTTCACAATGGTCCTAGTCCTCCTTTGTGCTACTCCATTTTGTTCTGGAGTATATCTAGTGGTGATTTCTCTTTTGATGCCTCTATCTTAGAGATATGCATCAAACTCATGGGAGAAGTATTCTCCCCCTCCATCTGACCTTAGCCTCTTTAATGTTTTCCGTGTTTGGTTTTCAACAAGAGAAAGATATTTTTTGAAACAATTGAACACTTCATCTTTGTGTTTCATGAAATAAAGTATGGTCATCTGCCACAATCATCAATGAATGATACATAATACCTAGATCCTAAATTGAAGGGTCTTTGCTAGGTCCCCAAACATCTATGTGGACTAGCTCCAATAGATCACCATGAATGTAACCTTTCTTCATAAATGGTTGTCTGTGGGACTTCCCAAATTGACAGGAACTGCATTTGTATATCATATGTTTCTTGGATATATTTGGAAATCCAAGCACACTTTGATCCCTACATATTTGCTTTAAACTTCTTTCTCCTATGTGAGCTAATCTTTTGTGCCACATTTCTAATTCTGATAAGGTTTGTCCTCCATAATTGAAAAGTGTTATATTTCTAGTATCATGTACTTCAAATGTAAAGAGACTACCTGTCTTTTCTCCTTTGGCTATCTTCTTGAATCCTTGTTGAGGATCTTCAACAAATGCTCCATTTCTTGTAAACCTTACCTGCAAGCCTTTTTCTACAATTTGTCCAACACTTATCAAGTTCTTGGTTATGGTAGGTACATACAATACCTTATTGAGTAGATTCATGTTTTCATATGAGGTCTTCACATTCCCAATCTTTTCAACTGAGTGCCTTGTATCATCTCCTGTCTACACCTCATGCTTGTTCCTTGGATCCTCCAAGTCAGACAGCAATGCCACGTTTCTTGCTACATGATTTGAACATCGAGAATCTATATAAAACACATGCTCATCTGCTTTATCTTGCCTCATGGTCATGTTCATTAACAAAAGTGAGTCTTCTTGTCCCTGCTCTTTAGTATAATTGCTCTAGTCTTTCCTTCCTCTATAGCCTCCTTGGTTATTGTAGTTTTTGTAGTTGTTGTTATAGTTGTTGAAGTTTTTTGATCTTCCTCTTCCATAGCTTCCTCTATTGAAGCCTCTTCCTCTCTCATTTCTAGGGTTCCTGAAACAATTCTCAGTTGTGTGGTTAGTCAATCCACATATGGCACATGGAGAGGTGCTTTGGAATCTCCCCTGCCTTGTCTACCTCCTTTGTGTTGAAGCAAGTCTATGACAAGCCTAAGTATTGTCTTCAGCCCCACAAATTCAAAGAAGAAGCCTTAAAATCCAAACAATGTAAAGTTCACTTGTGAACTACCTCTTGTAACTTTTGAAGACTTACTTATTGTAAAAGTGAAAGAATCTTAAGTGGTTGAGTCCACTTGATCAAAAAGGGAAAGAGGAGCCACAAATTTGTGATTTCTGGTAGATAGAGAATCAAACCAATCACTAATTGATTGGAGAGTGATTGAGGGAAGTTAGCCTCCCAAGCTCAACTATAAATAGATGGTAGCTTTAGTCGTGGTTAGAGAGACCTCAGAGAAGACCTCAAAGAGCTGAGCTTTATGCCATAACAAGGTGTGGTTTCAAGGCACACATATGTATCAGTAATTCCATTGTGTTGTAAAATCAATATACTTTCATTTTCATGATCATTTGAGTTCATATTTCCATGTTCTTGTGAAGTGTACTACTCATTGCCATATCTCTCAGTTTTCTCAGTCAGATTGCAGAGATGGTTTCTCTGAGCTTGGTGCATCATTTTTAGTGATTTAACTTGATAAAGTTATCTCCATAAGTCTACTATATCCTCACCAAGTTTCATTTCATTTGGGTGTTTCAATCTTCAGTTATGTTCAGTTGAAGTCAACCCTGTCTAATCATTTTCACTTCTCTGTTAAGTACCCAACTTTTTTACTCATCTTGTCAGAGATATTTCTCAGTGTGTACTTAAACAAATTAATGATTTAAAGCCTGTTGGATTTACATATTGTCTAGTATAAGCATAAAAAGTTTCATAATCATTGGATTCTTAAAGCTTGAGTTATGTTCATTTTTCTACTCACTGGTCTCATTATTGTAGCAGCCCGTGAAAATCAAGATGATGTCATCACTTGTTAATCATCATTCTCAGTGTGTGGTTCATTATTTTTTATCAAATTACTCTTGAAAGTTAGCTCTTTAAGTTAACTAGAATTTCCCAAAAGGAATTAAGCTAATTGTTGTTGTGCTCAGAGAATTATGCAAAACACTCGACATGTGTATGAACCAAAATAGCAAGTTCTTCACCTTTGAGCTAACTCCAACTTATATGTTTTGATCTATCTTTTTGAGAGTGATCTTCCAAGGTACATAGGGTGTCTAATACATTGATTGGCAAGCTAAAAGGGCCCACCACATACTCCTGGAGTTCATTTGGCTGGTGTAGAACAAGGATTTTGCAACACCTCTTCATCTTCAAGCACATACCTATCCATCTCTTCATAGTGGTATCAGAGCAAGGTTGGACAACATGGCAGATGGATTTCCTTCATCAATTGACAAATTGGACAGAGGTAACTACTCAGCTTGGTCATTAAGAATGGAAGCTTATCTCCAAGGTAGAAGTTTATATGGTTGTTTGCCTGGACATGAAGTTATGCCAAGTTTCAGGAACAAAAATCAACCAACACAAGAAGAGCAAGAAGGATTGAGCACATGGTGCTCCAAGGATGCACTTGCAAGGTCTTATCTCCTCAACTCTATCTCAAATTTTTTGTTGCCTCACATTAGAAGTTGTAAGACATCTCAGGAAGTGTGGGATGCACTTGAAGCCTTCTTCTCTTCAAGTACCAAAGCTAGGAAGCATCAACTATGGCTGGATTTCGCAACTCTCAAGAAAGCTCCCAAACAAAATGTGACTGATTTTGTCACAAAGCTCAAGGACATAGCAGATCAGTTGGGAAGCATTAGAGAGGTAATAGATGAAGAGCAAATTGTAAGGCATGTCATCAATGAATTGAAAGCAGATGACAAGTGGGAAGCATTCACCACAACTTTGGATTTGTACATGGACATGCATGTACCTGATTTCAATACACTCATTGGACAATTACTCACTCAAGAGGCAAAGCTTATAAAAAATGGAGAAAGCTCTAAAGGTAATCAATCTTCAACTTTATACACTGATAAAAGCAAGTCCAAAGATAACAAAGGAAAGGTAAATAAAGTGGATGATGAAGCAGGTACATGTCAAGTTAACTATGCAGGTAGAGGAAGACATGGCAGAGGTAGAGGAAGAGGAGGTAGACAAGGCAGGGGGATATCCCAAGTCTCCAACCCATGTTCTATTTGTGGACCAACTAATCATACAACTAAAAATTGCTTTAGGAATTCCAGGAATCAAAGAGGAAGAGGATACAATAGAGGAAGTTATGGCTACTCAAGAGGAAGGTCCAACAACTACCATGGCAATTACAACAACTACAATCATTCAAACTATCAAGGAGGCTATGACTTCAATAAATACACAGAAGACTCAAACAAAGAGGATTAATTATTGATCATGAACATGGCTATGCCACAAAGTAAATCTGATGAGCATGTTTTCTACATAGATTCAGGTTGCTCCAATCATGTGGCAGGAAATATAGCTCTCCTATCAGATTTGGAAGATCCAAGGAATAAGCATGAGGTACAAACAGGACATGACACAAGACATCGTGTGGAGAAAATAGGCAATGTCAAAGCACCTGATGGAAACATCAACCTACTTAGAAGGTACTCTATGTCCCTACCATTACAAAGAATTTGATAAGTGTTCACAAGAGGAGGAGCATATGTGGAAGACCCTAGCCAAGGGTTCAGAAGAATAGCAAAGGGAAAAAAGACAGGTATGAAGTATTTCGATGGTGATGCACCACAGTGCGCTCTCCTTCTCGAAAGCTCCACGACAATATGCTCGGAGTAGAAAACCGAACTTCTGAGGCCGCACATAGTACTCCGCACAGAGGCTGTAGAATACGCAGAAAACACAGTACACAGGGAGCACGAAGACATACTTCTTAGGTCTTACAAATGCGGTCGAACTTACAGTCTACGAGTGACCAGGCCACTATATGTTTTATTAAAGAACATATACAAAGAAGTGTCAGGTGGCCATTTGGCCTTTCACATGGACACTAACGGTAACAATCTCCCACTAAAGGCCAATATGGCCAAAGTAACTATGGGAGAAAAAATAAAGAATGATAAAGAATACCTGAGTGTAAGTATACAAACTATACCTCCCACCTGATGGGCATGTTACACAGTATACAAGTGACTACGTAAGATCAAGAATCAAGTAACCCCCATCAAGTGACAACAGTGTCGAAAGCTATCCTATGGTAGAGCTTTAGTCAAAGCATCTGTAGCATTATCTCGAGTGTGAACCTTCTCAAGAATAATGCTCCTAGTGGCTAAGCAATCTCTAATGAAGTGATACCTCACCTCAATGTGCTTGGTGTTTGCATGATAGACCGGATTCTTAGCCAAAGCAATGGCACTCTGACTATCACGGAGCAAGTGAGGTACATGCTGAGGTAAACCCATATCACAAGCAAGATGAGAAAGCCATAATGATTCCTTACATGCCTCACTTGCTGCAACATCTCTGCTTCTGTGGTGGCAACAACTGTACATTCTTGAAGACGAGATCTCCAAGAGATAGCACCTCCAGCAAAATAAAAAATGTACCCTGATGTAGACTTACGATTGTCTACACAACCAGCATAGTCAAAATATGTGTAACCAATAATGGATGCTTTCCCTCTACCTAAGCATAGACACTTGTCCTTAGTGCCACTCAGATATCTCAAAATCATTTTGACCGCTTCCCAATGTTTCTTGCCAGGATTAGACATATATCTGCTCACAACTCTCACTGCAAATGCAATGTCTGGTCTCGTAGCTACCATAGCATACATGAGACTACCAACAGCAGACTGATAGGGAATTTTGGTCATGAATTCCTTTTCCTCATCTGATTTGGTGGAGTCATCCTTGCTTAATTTCACATATGTGGGTAAAGGTGTACTCAATGCCTTTCCACCCTGCATATTGAATCGGTGAAGTACTTTGGATATGTACTCACTTTGAGACAAGTATATGCATCTTTTACCCCTATCACGAGTAATGCGCATGCCAAGAATATGTTTGGCATCCCCCAAATCCTTCATATCAAATGTCTGACTCAACTTCTTTTTGAGAATTGACAAATCATAAGAGGACTTCCCAACAATCAACATATCATCGACGTAAAGTATCAAGCATATCAAGCTGCCATCATAACATCTCTTTGTGTAGAGAGAATGATCCTCATTGCTCCGAGAATAGCCTTGGGACTTCATAAAAGCATCAAACTTTTGGTACCATTGTCTAGGAGACTGTTTAAGTCCATACAAGGTCTTCTTGAGCTTACAAACTAGACTTTCCTTGCCAGGAACTACATAACCCTCTGGTTGTTCCATATAGATCTCATCTGTAAGATCTCCATGCAAGAAAGCTGTTTTCACATCCATTTGGACTAGCTCTAAGTCCTCCATTGCAATGAATCCAAGCAACATGCGCAAAGTAGTCATCTTGACCACTGGAGAGAAGATTTCCTCAAAATGAACACCATTTTGTTGCTTAAAACCCTTTGCAACAAGTCGTGCTTTATATTTTGGAGAAGCACTATCTGATGTGAATTTCAGCTTATATACCCATTTACATGGTAAAGCTTTCCTACCCTTTGGCAAAGGTATTAAGTCCCAAGTACCACTCTTGTGAATAGAATCCAACTCACTCTTCATGGCACGCTCCCACTTGACATGATCCTCTATCTGCATAGCCTCTTTGTAGCAAGAAGGCTCACCGGCATCTATTAGCATAACAAAATCTAAAACTGGAACACATCTATAAGGTCGATATGAGACACGTGCAGAACGTCTCAATGGTTGCTGAACAGGAACATGTGCAGACTGATCTGAATGGACATTCTCTTGAACATCCCTATGTGCAACATTTTTATGCATGCTAACCGGAGGACTAGTATCCTCAAACACCACTCTTCTCACTTTAACCTCCTTAATGGGTTGTTTATGCATCTTAGACTCATTAAAAATGACATCACTACTTCTGATCACTGACTGTGTTTCAGGATCCCATAAGCGATATCCAAATTGTCCTTCTCGACCATATCCAAGAAAAATGCATTTCTTTGACTTATGGTCCAAATTTTGTCTAAGATTCTTGGGTATATGAACATATGCTTCACACCCAAAAACTCGAAGATGATCATAATATGGTGGTTTCCCTGTCCATAACTCTTGTGCCACTTTCAAACCTTTGGCAGTACTAGGTGAAAGGTTAATCACATGAACTGCAGTCAATACTGCTTCTGCCCAAAAACCTTGTGAGAGGTTTGCATGATGCAACATAGAGACTACTCTATCTTGCATAGTTCTATTCATCCTCTCAGCTACACCATTCTTTACTGGGGTATAAGGAGTTGTAAACTCTCTACAAATCCCTCTAGACTGACAAAAAAGGCTGAATTCATGTGAGGTATACTCACCTCCATTATCTGAACGTAAAGCCTTAAGCTTAGTTCCTCTTTTAGTCTCAACTGAAGCAAGCCATTTTCTGAAAGTAGGGAATACATCATCCTTTGATTTGATAGGATATACCCAAACTTTTCTAGTAGCATCATCTATGAAAGTGACAAAGTAAAGAGAACCACCTAAGGACCTAGTGGGCATAGGACCACACACATCTGTATGAATGAGATCTAAAGGCTGAATTGAAGAGTCAATGTGCGTTCTATGCACATTTCTGGTTTGCTTTCCATATTGATAATGCTCACAAAATGAAAAATCAGAGAAAGATAACACAGGTAAGTAGCCAGAACGAGAAAGATTTTCCATTCCACTACGAGATATATGGCCCAAACGACCATGCCAAATACAAACCATAGGTTGTTCAGTAACAGCTAACAAGTGTTCTTTCTGTGATACAAATAAAGGATAAAGTGAGCCAACTTTGCTTCCTTTTGCAATAACCATATTGCCCTTTGATATACCAAAGGACGGAGCATAAAAGACCACCTTGTAACCAAGGTCATCAAGTTGACCAACTGACATCAAATTGTGTGATAACTGAGGTACATGGCATACATTATGCATAGTAAATTTTGAACCATCAATGAACTGCACAACCACATCTCCAATCCCCACAACATCACACTGGTAAGAGTCACCAAGTCTCACGGTATCAAGAGACTTTGCTGCATAATTAGAGAACCATTCTCTATCTGGTGTCATATGGAAAGATGCACCAGAATCTAGCAGCCAGGTGTGGGAAAGAGAATCAGCCATAAGTGCCTCAAATGGCACAGTACTATCAAGTGTCAACACATCAGCATCATCAGAAATAGCATTAATTTCTTCAATCTTCAGAGTCAAAGTAGATGGTGCAGGTAACTGTTTAACATGCCCATCAACATTTTGTCCTTGACCTTTAGCATTCTTTAATGCATAACATTCTTTCTTCATGTGTCCTTTCTTATGACAATAATGGCATTCGATATCCCTCTTCCTTGATTTACTTCTCTTATTCCGTTGACCATTCTTTTCCTTGTTCTTGCTCCTGCCACGTTGTTGATTCTTTCCTTGGTAAGAATCACGAACATTATGTGCATCTCCACTCTGAGTGCCAACCATAGATTTTCTACGAATCTCCTCACTCAAGAGTGCTCCACATATGTCATCATAGATGAGTTTACCACCAGGTGCATTGTTGCTAATAGCTGTGCAAAACGTATCCCATGATGATGGCAGGGTGCATAACAGCAATACTGCTTTCATTTCATTATCCATATCCATTGTCTGAGCCTGTAACTGGGAGAATATAGCATCAAACTCATTTAGATGAGCAGCAACACTATCTGTGTCCTTCATACGAAGGTCATATAATTTTCTCATCAGATACACTTTGTTTGATGCCGTCTCTTTTTCATATGTATTGCATAACTTCTTCCAAAGCTCCTCTGCGCTTTCACAGTCTAATACTGTAAAGTAAACATTATCTTCTAGGTGCAAGCGAATGGTAGACCTGGCCATTTCATCTAACTCATCCCAATCATCTTCATCCATGTCAGTAGGCTTCTTTGAAATCCCATTTACTGGCTTCCATTGCCTCCTTTGAATCAACATATCTTTAATCTGATTCTTCCATAGAGCAAAGTTTGTGCCATCAAATTTTCGGATCTCAAAATGGTCTTTGCCCTGCAAGTTATAGCTCCTCCTCGAAACACTAGCACTAGACCCTGATCCACCGAATGTGCCTGAGACCTCTGATGCCATGATCGTAGAGAACTGAATAGAATGATAATGGAGCTAGAAGAGTCCAAACACCAACAAATAAGTGTATCAAGGAGTAAATCGACCACTGTATAGTTGAATAAACCAGAAATCTGGAAAAATTTTGCCAGAGTATCCTCTGCAAAATTAGCATATGAACAGTGTCAAAGTATCATAAAACTGCAAGTACTGACATGTCTACCTGCATAGTGAATCACTGACTCCACTGCATATAATCAGTTACCCAATAGAAGCCAACTAGGCTTATTGAGCACCTATGAATAACTATCATACATCTCCTATGGTGAGGCTGGGTAAGTCTTCCACCTGCATCACCGGAGAGACCCCGACATCTGGGTGTCTCCCAATTAAGAAAACCTCACCACGACCCTCTTTATCAAACGTAAAAGGCTTTACCCAAAGAACGTAACCGCTATATCAATGACCACATGGACGTACATAAGCGGTATCCATAGAAGCGTACATGTTGTGTATGTGCTCAATATATGTAGTAAAATGACACTAAAAGGCTGAATACACAGCCCAAAAACCAGCCAATAACACTTGCAAGTGTCTGTCAACTCTGATGTTTTAAGCTTCAAAAACCTGCATAAATTTGCAGCAACTGCTCCCACCAAAACTGAAAACCCCTCGAGAAACCTGTAGTTTTACAAGTGTGGCTGAAAATACAGCCGCAAAGGTTGATATTTATTGTCTGAGAGGTATAAGGAACACTCTTCTTGATGTTCTTCGACTTGTGTGAAGAGAACTATGTGCGAAAGTACTCCGAAATGGCTCCAAAAACACCCCAAAACTGCTTCAGAAATAGGCTTTAAAAGCAAAAATGAATCTTTGAGGGACCAAAACTTATTCAAGGTAATGCCAACCTTAGTCTTTCCCCTTCTTCAAACACCACAAGAGTGTAGCTTAGTGGCAAGAGATTGCCACGGTTAAGCGAGCTCTAGGGGGAACCGTATTGGGATGGGTGACCTCTCGGGAAGTACAGGGAACCTCTATATTCCTTGATCATTGAGGTCCTCCCTTGCGCGCAGCCAACGGTGCCAACGGTGACTTCGGTGACTCGGATGACAAGGTATGCCAAGGTCTATGCCTTGGTCGTCGCCTTAGTCATAGTCTTAGAAGGAAATTTGGTGTGCATACTCAGGGTGATTCGAAGATGAAAAGAGCTTTGCTATGTCATGCCGAAATGGATGGATTTCAGAGGAGGTATATATGTCACAACCTCCTGGCTATGAGGACCCTAAGAAGGTAACATATGTTTGCAAATAAAAAAAGGATTTATATGGATTGAAGCAGGCACCTAGGGCATGTAATTACAGGTTAACTACATACCTCCAAGACCAAGGTTTTGTCATGAGCAAGGCAGATACTTCTCTATTCATTAAGAGAAGTAATTGAGAGGTAATATACCTTTGTGTTTATGTTGATGACATCATAATTATAGGTAATGATGTCAATGGAATCAGACAAATCAAGAGCCAGATGATGAAGGAGTTCAAGATCAATGATCTTGGTCTATTGAAGTATTTTTTTGGGCTTGAGTTAGTTTATACTAACTCAGGAATATACATTACTCAGAAAAAATACATACACGATATGTTGAAGAAGTTTCACTTGCAGGATGCCAAAGTAGCAAGCACTCCAATGGAGGTAAACTTAAAATTAAGTTCCCATGAAGGTGATGAAGTCAATGACATTAAAGGTTATCAAAGTATGGTGGGTAGCTTGAACTATGCTACCTTAACAAGGATAGATATTGCATATGGAGTTAGTGTGCTAAGTCAATTTATGCACAAGCCAAGGACACCTCACTTAGAGGCTGCCAAGAGAATCTTGAAGTATCTCAAGGGTACACAGAACCATGGTTTGTATTTTCCTTACACTTCAGATATTGATATCAAAATTTATTCAGATGCAGATTGGGCAGGATGCAAGGATGATAGGAGGAGCAATTCTAGATATATTTCTTTTGCAGGTGATAAGCCAATATCTTGGTCTGCAAAGAAGCAACCAACTGTTGCATTGTCTTCTACAGAAGCAGAGTATAGAGGGCTGGCTAATGCCACACAAGAAGCCATATGGATTAAGCTTTTGTATACAGAATTGGGTTTATATACTAGGTCTCCAATAATCTTTGGAGATAATACAAGTTCTCTTCACCTTGCAGCTAATCCTATCTATCATGCTAGGACCAAACATATAGAGGTCCATTACCATTATGTGAGAGAGAAGTTGATAAGCAAAGAAATTCAACTAACCTATGCGTCAACCAACATGCAGTGTGCAGATTTGTTGACTAAAGCTTTGGATGGAACCAAACTTCGTAGATTCAAAGCAATGATTGAATTGCAGGATATACATGAAGATTGAAGATGAAGACCAAGCCAAAATTTTTGGCTTGAGGGGAAGCTGTTGGTGTAAACACAAGCCTACACATTTGGCTTGAAAGATATCTTGAAGACTCTACATATGTGATGAAGCATAGGAACTAGTGCTATTGATTAATTACCACTTTATCTCCTTGTAAAAGTCAAATTGGCTTGGAATCTTTTGTAATCACCTACCAAAAGGATTCCTAGAAAAAGTTAGCTATTTGATTGAAGGAATATCTCCTAGGATATAGGAGGTTGATCATAGGGAGCCAAAAGTTTGAATTTGAATTCAAATGTTTACTCATTCTCTATAAAAATGGTCATGGAAAAGTCACGGGTAGAACTCATCACTCGCGAGCTTCTCATTACTGATTTTGAGTGTGTGTGAGGCCTACACTCTAGCCCACACCTATCTACACCATTAGGCAATGATTTTCATGCCAATGGATTTGTATACAAGTGTTCATTAATACATACATTCACATTGTTCATTTCTGAGTTCTCTGTCATACTACTCAAAAGTCTGTCACCTTGTGGAGTTCATATCTCAGTCATTTCGTCATCAAATTCAGTAATTCAAAGCTTATTGGATTCAGCTCATAGTTGTCTACATATTGTAAAAGTTTGAAGAGATTCTATTCAGCCATTTCAGAGAAATTTGCATCGAGGTGATCATTGGTCAATATCTGCTACAGTCCTAAAAAATTGGGGGTATAGCTTCATTTGCTAAATTCATTTCTCTTAGCATAGTTTATCTTTTTACATAATTCTACTTGGAATAGTTAGCTTGCTAAGCTAATTAGATACCTCTAAAAGGAAGTTTTCCAATTCCTACTGTGCTGGTCATACTGAGAAAAATACCCAGCAAGTGTCAGGACATAAATAGAAGGTTTTCTTGAGATTGTGAGTTTCAAAGTTATCTGTTTTGGTTCAATCATTGCACACATTATTTCCAAAGTACATAGGCCATTTTATGGTGTCATTGGAAAGCTAAGGAGGTCCAGTTATCAAGTCTGAAGCAAAAGAGGGCTGGTACAAAGCAGGTTTTGGCAGTACCTACTCAATCTCTTGGAGCATCCATCCATCTTTCCCAACAAAGTTTGGTCCATAACTCATATAGAGGTGATCTTCAGTATAGATCCAACCTTTGGAGATTTAGAGGTCTCCAACAGACTCTAATGAATCCCATATCCCAGAATCATATCAGTGGACTCAAATGAGTCTCATGTCCTTGAACTAGTTAGTTTGGTTCTAGTCAATATGTGACATGGATATCCCTTTCTGTTCCAAACTAACTTGTTCCTAGGTACCAAGACTAGGTCTGAGTACCTCTCTATAGATCCCAACATACATATATGTATTGGGTACCCCAACTATTTCTAACTAAGGGATCTATGATCTAAATCATAGAACCAGTGCCATAGTTGTAGCCTTCCTAACCATCACTCGAATCACATAAGCACCCATCGATGTGATGGGGGAAGTATCTCAACCCCTAAGCAACGACGAAGCGCGAATGACCTCCACAGGTATCCTTCCTTGACCTCTGCACACCAAAAGTGCTCTTACTCAGAGCTTATGTAGAGAACTCCAGTGAGCTTTTGTAGACCTGTAGTAGACATCAAGAGCTTTCCAACAAGACAAATTTTACTTCAAATGGATGCTTACACAAAGAGAAACAATGTCTACAACATGAGCTAGTTGAATGCTCACAACTGCTAGTCAAGCAGAGACCTCACTTCACTCCAGCAAGCTTTTCTCAGAGATTATAAAAATAATGAATCTCAAACTTGGGTCAACTTTAGAGCACTCTAATAGCTACACAATGACACCAAAATCATAGCAAATGGATAAATAGACAAGGAGAAGCAGCCTTTACAAGAGAGAGAAAAATATTTCCAACAGAGCCTACACACAGAGAGAGATATCAATCACACAACTTCAGTAAAATGAATGTTGCTCCCAGATTACTCAGAGAATGCTCCAGAAAATTTGTGAGCATAAAATAGACTCTAATAGCTATCCAATGAAACAAGAATTACATCCAATGGATACAATATGAGGGAGAACCAATGCTAACAACTCAGGGGTAGAGAGTTGCAACACTGCCTGCGCACACACATAGATATGCCTACTAAAAGAAAACAAACAAGCAAGCAAGGGGCTTGCTTATCACAACTCCAGCACTTAGTGCTCACTTTACATGAGCTAAAACTCCAAGAAGATGGCCCAAAAGAAGTCGGGATACATGCTCCTTTTATAGTGAGAAGTGTGCCCCTAAAATCTAGGAACTACCTTTCCAAATCAGCCTCCTAACTTGGAGGATTTAGTTGAGATGAATTGGGGAGTGCTTGAGTGACGTTTCTTGATGGAATCTCGTGGCTTTTGGCTTCCTTTGATTGCTCCACATGTCTATAAAAGATTCCCCACGAATTTGTAGCTTGAAGCTTGACTTTTAACACTCCCCCTCAAGCTTCAATTCTTCATCCTCATCCAAGCTCCTTCATGTTGATGCTTTGCTTGAATTTTGAAATCTTCATTCCATCCAAAGCCTTTGTAAACATGTCGGAAACTTGGTCCTTGGTACCAATATGATGTACTGAAATTTCCTTCGATATCACCTTTTCCCTTATGAAGTGATAGTGCACTTCAATATTCTTGGTTCTAGCATGATAGATAGGATTTGATGCTAGATGAATGCTACTCATATTGTCACAAAAAATTGGATATGTGTCAACCTGCAAATTAAGCTCCATAAATAACTTCTTAATCCACATTAGCTCACATGTGACTTGAGCCAAAGCTCTATACTCAACCTCGGTGGAAGATAATGCCACCGTGGGTTGCTTCTTTGAAATCCATGAGATGATCTTGCTACCTAGCATGACTAGGTAACCACTTGTACTTCTTCTATCCTCCTTGGAACCGGCCCAATCCGCATCAGAATAAGCTTTGACCTGCATATCATCATCAAATGAATAGAACAATCCTTCATTTATAGTGGCCTTGAGATATTGTAACATTCTTCTTGCAGCTTGCAAGTGTGTAGTCCTTGGACTATGCATAAATTGTGATAACACTCCAACTCCATATGCTATGTCAGACCTAGTTATTGTGGCATAATTGAAAGAGCCTACAATAGAGCGATAAAAAGTTACATCCTCTAATGGCTCTCCATCAATGGAGCTTAGCTTTACATTAACTTCCATGGGATTTGAAATAGGCTTGCAATGTAGCATCCCAAACCTCTCAAGTAGGTCTAGAATATACTTCCTTTGTATGAGCATAATACCTTCTTCTTTGTATACAACTTCAATGCCAAGAAAATACCTAAGATCTCCAAGATCAGATATCCTAAACTCCTTTCCAAGCTTTGCCTTGATCTCCTCAATGCCCTTTGTATCATTACCTGTAATGATAAGATCATCTACATACACACACATGTAGACTACAAGTTCTCCTCTTTGTTTGATGAAGAGAGATGGATCCGCCTTGCATTGATTGTAACCACATTTGATCAGATAGTCCACCAATCTTTGGTTCCAAGCCCTTGGAGCTTGCTTTAGGCCATAAAGTGCCTTCTTCAACCTACAAACATGATGTGGAAACTCTTTATGAACAAAACCTAGTGGTTGCTCCATGTATACCTCTTCTTCCAAGTCTCCATTGAGAAGGGCATTCTTGATATCCAATTGGAAAAGCTTCCATCCTTTGCTAGCAGCCATTGCAATGAGTGTCCTAATGGTACT
This sequence comes from Ceratopteris richardii, assembly GCA_020310875.1. Classification (NCBI taxonomy): domain Eukaryota; kingdom Viridiplantae; phylum Streptophyta; class Polypodiopsida; order Polypodiales; family Pteridaceae; genus Ceratopteris; species Ceratopteris richardii. The sequence goes on from CM035443.1 coordinate 57,602,585, forward strand.
CATCTTTGCCACGGGGTTGAATGTCTCTTCAAAGTCCACTCCATAGGTTTGTGCAAAACCCTTGGCCACCAATCTTGCTTTGAACCTAGAAATAGATCCATCTGAATTCCTCTTTACTTTATACACCCACTTATTACCTATTACCTTCATGTTCTCCTTCTTGGGCACTAGATTCCATGTTTGATTTTCCTCAAGTGCGTCGATCTCTTCTTGCATTGCCTCTTTCCATTCGGTGTACCTGCTTGCATCTTCATAGCAATCGGGCTCATGATCTTCTACTACTTTGTTCATATATGCATAATGCTTTGCCATGTATGAATCATAAGTAAACCTTTGAGTTGGATACTTAACTCTAGAAGACTTCCTTTCTTCACCTTTTGGAGGAATAAACCTCCTTTGCCTTGCGAACTTGATCTCTTTCTTTGACGTGGCTTCTTTCTCCATCATGTGTCCTTCATCATCTTCAACTTCATTACCTTCTTCATTCAACTCCACCAATGTTGCTTTGCTTTTGTTGATTGATTGTGCTTCATAGCTTGATGAAGATCTCCCCCTCCATGGTGAGTTCATGCTTGAACTATCTTCATTGATGGAACACCTTGGGCCGCTTAACTCTAGGTCGATTTGTTCTTCATCATGTCCATGCTTTTCTTCTTCATAGTCCTGCATACAATCATACTTCTTATACCAAGCGAGTAGCTCATCAAATGCTACATCCCTTGATATCCTCAAGTCCTTTGTGTTTGGGTTGAAGCACCTGTAACCTTTATGATCATTTGAATATCCTAGAAACACACACTTTTTTGCCTTTGGTTGTAGCTTGTGCCTCAATTCACTTGGCACATGTACATAACAAGTACATCCAAATATCTTCAAGTGGGAAAGATCAAGTTTCTTACCATAATAGGCTTGATATGGTGTCAAGCCATGGATCCCTGAGGTAGGAGCCCTATTCATTAGATACACGGCGGTATTTGCTGCATCACTCCAAAACATGTTAGGTACATTCATCTCATTAGGCATTGCTCTAGCGATCTCGACAATGTATCTATTCTTTCTCTCTGCTACTCCATTTTGTTGGGGTGTGTACCTGCATGTTACTTGCCTCTTGATGCCTTGATCCATTAAAAAATCAGAAAACTCATTGGAGAAATATTCTCCCCCTCCATCGGACCTTAGCTTCTTGATATATGTACCTGTGTCCTTCTCTACCATTGCCTTGAATGCTTTGAAACATGTAAACACATCTGATTTGTTTTTGATGAAATAAACCCAAACCATCCTTGTGCAATCATCTATAAAAGTGATAAAGTACTTGTTACCTCCAATGGATTTCTCTTTGGTTGGCCCCCACACATCTGTATGTATCAACTCCAATGGACGTTGGCTTATGTAGCCACTCTTCTTGAATGGAAGTCTCGCTTGCTTCCCTAGTTGACAAGATTCACATAATGCTTCATACCTTGTCCTTGGAAGTTGGGAAGACCTTCAACCAGCCTCTTGAATTGCATTTCCTTCATTCTTTGTATGTTGATGTGACCTATCCTCTTGTGCCACAAGTCCAACTCCGAAATCCTCTTGTTTCCATATGTGAAGTAGACATGTTGAGTGGAATGAGAATTTACCTCCAAAGTGAAGAGTCTCCCTTGCTTCTTTCCTCTTGCTATGACCTTGTAACCTTGCTTAGGGTTCTCCACAAAGCATCCACCTTTGTTGAACCTTACTTGATAGCCTCTTTCAACCATTTGCCCAACGGACACCAAGTTCTTTGTGATGGTAGGTACATGCAAGACATCCTTGAGACATCTTCCTTCCTCCTTGTCTTCCAAAGCTACATCTCCAACATGGGAGATCTCATGGGCTGTATCATCACCTGTTTCTACATGTCCTTTACCTTTGGGAACATGTAGATTAGTAAACCAAGAAGAATTGCAACTCATATGGTTGCTACATCCACTATCAATATACCAAGTGTTATCTACTTTGCTTGAATTCCCATTCATGTGCATCATCAAGAGATTTTCATTTTCTGAACTTGTAGAAGCATAATTACCTTGGCCTTTGTATGAAGAACCTTGATTATAGCTCCTTTGGTTTCCTCCTTGGTAGCAATCTCTAGCATAGTGGCCAAACTTGCCACATATGTAACATCCTTCGCCATCTTGGCTCCTGTTTTGTTGATGTCCTCCTCCTCTTCCTCTTGTTCTTCCTCTCCCTCTTTGTGATGAGGTGCCTTGGTCATGTCCTTGATTGCTTGAGTGGCCTTGCCTTCCTCCAAACCTTCCTTTTCCCCTTCCTTGTCCTCGTCTTCCTTTGCCCCTTTGATTACTTGCATAGAAAACTTGTGCATCCTTGCTTTTAGTTGAACTTCCACCTATGTTCATTTCTTCGGTGACCATGAGAGCAACCAATTGCTCAAAATTGGGAAGATTATCCCTTACATATACTGAAGTGGTAAAGGGTTTCCACTTCTCATCATCTCTCAAACCATTGAGAGTATAAGCCACAAGATCGTCATCGTCTACGTGGCTTCCAATGGATCCCAATGCATCTGATAACTCCTTGACCTTAAGTATGTAGTCATTTATGCTACTCCCTGAGCTCTTCCTAAGGTTGTTGAGCTCATTCTTGAGTTGGATCTTCCTTGCTTTGGTGCTTGTTGAATAAAGCCTTTCAAGTGTCTCCCATACCTTCATGCTTGAATCCAAGTCTTGGATATGGCCGATCATGCTATTGCTAATGTGTTGGGAAAGGATAAAGATAACCCTCTTGTCTCTTTCATTCCATTCCCTAAAGGCCCTTCTCTGGTCATTGGTTGGATTCTCATCCAACCTAGGTCTTTGTTCACTTCCACTAATCAACCCCCAAAGGCCCTTACACATAAGATAGTTGGAGACCCTAAATCTCCATGGTTGATAGTTCCCTTTGTCTAGCTTTTCAATTTGAGTCTTGAAGTCTCCCATATCTAGTCTTTGATACTTGACCTAGCCCTTTGGCTAATGCTCCAATGTGTGTAAAATGAAAATGAGGCTCTGAGGTTACCTCAATCCAAAGCTTTCCCTAGATGGACACCTTGTGCTCTTGAAACTTTGAGTAGAATAGCTCCCCCTTGATGTGAGCTACCTCCAAGAAGCTTTTGTTGATGCAAATCTTCAACCACCAACTCCAAGAGGTCTTCTTGCTTTTATGTGATGCCTCCAAGATGCCCAAATGCTCTGATACCACTGATGGGGGAAGTATCTCAACCCCTAAGCAACGACGAAGCGTGAATGACCTCCACAGGTATCCTTCTTTGACCTCTGCACACCAAAAGTGCTCTTACTCAGAGCTTATGCACAGAACTCCAGTGAGCTTTTGTAGACCTGTAGTAGACACCAAGAGCTTTCCAACAAGACAAATTTTACTTCAAATGGATGCTTACACAAAGAGAAACAATGTCTACAACATGAGCTAGTTGAATGCTCACAACTGCTAGTCAAGCAGAGACCTCACTTCACTCCAGCAAGATTTTCTCAGAGATTTTACAAAGAATGAATCTCAACCTTGGGTAAACTTTAGAGCACTCTAATAGCTACCCAATGACACCAAAATCATAGCAAATGGATAAATAGAGAAGGAGAAGCAGCCCTTACAACAGAGAGCAAAATATTTCCAATAGAGCCTACACACAGAGAGAGATATCAATCACACAACTTCACTAAAATGAATGTTGCTCCCAGAGTACTCAGAGAATACTCCAGCGAATCTTTGAGCATAACATAGACTCTAATAGCTATCCAATGAGACAAGAATTACATCAAATGGATACAATATGAGGGAGAACCAATGCTAACAACTCAGGGGTAGAGAGTTGCAACACTGCCTGCGCACACACATAGATATGCCTACTAAAAGAAAACAAACAAGCAAGCAAGGGGCTAGCTTAAGCAAGGGGCTTGCTTATCACAACTCCAGCACTTAGTGCTCACTTTACATGAGCTAAAACTCCAAGAAGATGGCCCAAAAGAAGTCGGGATACATGCTCCTTTTATAGTGAGAAGTGTGCTCCTAAAATCTAGGAACTACCTTTCCAAATCAGCCTCCTAACTTGGAGGATTTAGTTGAGATGAACTGGGGAGTGGTTGAGTGACTTTTCTTGATGGAATCTCGTGGCTTTTGTCTTCCTTTGATTGCTCCACATGTCCATAAAAGATTCCCCACGAATTTGTAGCTTGAAGCTTGACTTTTAACACGATGCTCTCTCATGAAACCCATCTCTGTGATCCCATCTAATTGGTTTCCTTAGTAGTGTAGCAGAAATGCTTCACTACAACGAGTAACTCTTTGGGTATTTGTCATAATACCCCATAGTCTCCTAATCATCCTCTGAGACTCTTTTGAAGATAAGTAAATCTTCACTACATTGGAGAGTTTCATATATGTATCTCTCGTGCCTATATGCAACCTCCTATTACCTATAGGATTGCGTGTGCACATTCCTAATGGTGAAGGTACATGTCCTTCCCCTTAGCAATCCTATGGTCTAAATCCATAAGGATTATGTGTAGGGATCCTGTTACTACTGAAGTTGCCTCGTGTATACTACTATGATGGTCCTAAGTTCATCAAATACATGCTTACAAGCACGCTAACACGTTACTGATGTTTGCAAAAAAGGCATGTTACCATGCCATAACATTCTTACCTAAAGGCAAGTGCGTATATAATGCCATGAGGGGGAAAATTTTTTACAGCATTTCCCCAGGAAATGGAATCCCAAAAGAAAAATTTAACCATAAGCTCAGTGGCACACACGCCACCCAACAATAGAGGGCTTGACAGGCCCATGGCATGCACGCCATAAACTCATATATGGACTCCTTAACCTACAAAAACATAAAAGAAAATGCTAGAAACAATTCTCTTTGTTGCATAAGCATGTAGTTTCTACAATCCTCTTTCTTGCAAACAATCAAAAAGTGTACTTTCCACCTATTGCTCCATACTTTTAGAATTTAAAAAAGGATCAACATTTGATGTATGCAATCCAATCTATGCATGTACATACAAAACATACCATAACATAAAGTAAAATGCCTGAAGCATAAAGCATACATTCCTGAATAGTTTGGTTTTGGAGTTGCATGCATCCAATCCTTCTCGAAGAACTTTGAGACCTCTGCACCTTCCTCCTCAAGTCCTAACATAAGCTTTGAAGTGTCTGAAAAAATGGGATCACTTCTCAAACATAAAGCAT
>CM035443.1:57639095-57661595 GCA_020310875.1 Ceratopteris richardii
CCCCATATGGAGCCCCGGTCCTATTTGTGAAAAAGAAAGACGGCTCCTTACGCCTATGCATCGACTACCGAGCACTCAATAAAGGAACAATCAAGAGCAAGTATCCCGTACCCGTGATGGAGGAACTTTTAGATCGCCTGGGCAAGGCACGATACTTCACGCGCATAGATCTCCGATCCGGGTATCATCAAATCAGGGTGGCACAGGAACACATCGAGAAAACGGCCTTCCGCACACGTTACGGCAGCTATGAGTGGCTCGTCATGCCATTCGGCTGACAGGGGCACCGGCCACCTTCTGTCGAGATGAACGACGGCTTCCGGATATGCTTGACCTCTTCCTCATCATCTACATCGATGACCTGCTGATTTACAGCCGAACATTAGAGGAACATTATGAACACGTTCGGGCGGTCTTGTTACGACTACGGCAACGTCGGCTTTTCGCCAACCAAGCAAGTGCGAGTTCTGCATGAAGAAGGTGAATTCTTGGGGTTCATCGTTTCCGAACAGGGCCTCCACGCCGACCCCCAGAAAGTAGACGCAGTACTCAATGGGCACCCCCGAAGACCGTCAAGAGGTGCGAGAATTCATCGGCTTTTGCCAATTTCTCCGCCGGTTCATCCAAGGTTTTAGCAAGATCGCGGCCCCGCTCTTGGAGTTGGTCAAAGAAAAGGAGCCATTCAAATGGGGAGCAGACGAAGAAGAAGCCTTCGAAGCATTAAAGGTGGCTATGTGCAATGCCCCGGTTCTCAACTTCCAGAGTTCGACAAACCGTTTGAAGTTCACACAGATGCATCAGGCTCAGCCATCGGCGGCGTCCTCTTACAAGACGGACAACCCATCGCATACGAGTCGCATAAACTCACCGGCCCCGAGCTCAGATGGAGCACACACGAGCAGAAATGTTAGCTGTTATCCACTGCCTACGCAAGTGGCGGCACTACATTATCGACAAGCACACAACGGTCTTCACGGACAACATCTCCTTGAAGTACTTTACATCTCAACCCAAGCTAAGTCCAAAACAAGCAAGATGGCAGGATTTTCTTGCCGAGTTTGATACCGAGATCATTCATAAGCCGGGCAAACAGAATGTAATGCCAGATGCACTTAGTCGAAGACCCGAGCTCCAGGCGATGTCCACCGTATCCTCAGATTTGAGAGGCAGAATTCAACGAGCGCAAGCACAGGATGCCCAAGTTCAAGAATACTTCAGGAGATGCAAATGGCTCAAGCCCCGCAGCGCTACACATTACAAGACGGCATTCTCCACCGCAAAGGCAAATTTATGTACCAAACGACGTAGAGCTAACGCAAAGAGCTACTGTGGGAGGCACATGATTGCAAAGTGGCCGGCCATGGAGGTCAAAATCGCAGCTACGAGACGCTCCATAAACACTTTTATTGGCCCCGCATGAAGGCACAAGTACAAGAATATGTAGAAACCTGCCCAACATGTCAGTTAGTCCGTCAGACCGAGTGAAGCCTGCCGGCCTTCTGCAACCACTCCCAATTCCCAACCGGCCGTGGGACATGATTAGCATGGACTTCATCACCGAACTCCCACCATCTTGGGCTTCAACACCATCTTTGTTGTGGTGGACTACTTCACCAAACAAGCCACACTTTATTCCGGCTAAGCCCCCGCTCACCGCCAAGGCCGTGGCTCAACTGTTCTTCACTCACATCGTGAAGTATCACGGGTTGCCCCTCGCCATAGTGTCAGACCGCGACGGCCGTTTCCTAAGTCGGCTATGGACCGAGCTTTTTTTCCGCCTCTTGGGGACGCACTTAGGTTCTCCTCATCATATCACCCACAAACAGATGGGCAAACCGAACGGGTTAACCAGACGATCGAAGATTACATCCGAAACTATGTCAGAACGGACCAAAAGGATTGGGCGAGGCACTTAGACATTCTGGAGTTTCACTACAATGCTTCCGTCCACTCAAGCACGAAGATGGACCATTCGAGTTGGCGACCGGCAAGGAGGTAATCACGCCCTTGGCTCTCACACAAACTCCACACTTGCAACAACAGACCCTGATTGCGGCGCCTTCTTAGATCAATGGAAAAAAAAGTTAGAAGAAGCAAGTCCAGCTTGCAAAGAAGCAAAGAACGCATGGCTCGCTACGCAAACAAGAAACGACGACCCGGCGAAGAATTTCAAGTAGGCGACCTTGTCCTCGTCAGCGCACGAAATATCACTCTGCCAAAGAACATCACGCAGAAGTTCAACCATCGCTACTACGGACCATACAAAGTGGAGAAGCGCATCAATGAGTCACTTATAGCTTGGAGCTGCCCGACAATGTGCAATTTCACAACGCCTTTCACGTCAGCCTCCTAAAGCGGTTCAAACCCGACGCCAAGTACGGACGCGAGATCCCGGTGCTGCACGACGGAGAGAACCAGTTCGAGGCGGAAGCTATCTTAACGGGACCTGAAACCTCGCGAGGCCCACAGTTTCTCATCAAATTCAAAAGGACGAGACCTTTAGTCGATGCGGATTGGCTTCCGGCCAACACCTATCGACCCGACCATCCATTAGTCCGAAAATACTATCGCCACACTTAAGCCATTTTGGCTATGAGCCCCATGTAAATGTTTCCCAAACTTTGTATTCACACCAACTTTTGTAGACCCGAACCCGCTTGTTGAGGACACCAAGCTCTTCAAGCCGGGGGAGATGTTCACAGCCTGTTTTTCTATCCAGCCCTTTTCAGTGCTTGGGGGGTATGCCCTGTGGCGCCAAATTGTGCGCAACTATGAGGGGTACTATTACTCCTCATACCAAGCTCTCATTGCCTTCTTCAACCGAGTTGCTAATCGAATATAAACGTGTTCTGGCAAATCTTCTTGGTGTCCCTTTTGTTGGTTTACGTGTTTTACGTGGGTTTGAACGTCTCACACCCCCCCCCCCCTTTCCCCCCCCCCCCACCCCGCCCCCCCCGCCCGCCCAGCCCGCACCGACCACTGCCCGCCCGCGCCGCCCCCCACGCCCAGCCCCCACGCCCGCCCCGACCGCCCGCCCTCGCCAAGCTCCGCTTCCCCCCGCCCTCCCCCCCCCCCCAATTCTGACAGAACCCCACCCCCCCCCCCCCCCCCCCCCCCCCCCAATTCTGACAGCCCCTTCCCCCCCCTCCCCCCCCCCCCCCCCAATTCTGACAGCCCCTCCCCCCCCCCCCCCCCCCCCCCCCCCCCCCCCCCCAATTCTGACAGCCCTCCCCCCCCCCCCCCCCCCCCCCCCCCCAATTCTGACAGCCCCCCCCCCCCCCGCCCCCCCCCCCCCCCCATATATATAAGAAGGCCCCCCCTTCTTCTTTTTCAGTCTCCGCCGGCAGCGCCCCTCCAGGTACCTTTCCTTTTATTTTTTGTTTTTTTTTTTTTTTTTTTTTTTTTTCTTTTTTCTTTTTTTTACTCTTTCTTTTATTTTGTTGTTTATTTTCTTTTATTCCTTTCTTTCTTTCTTTCTTTTTCTCATATTTGTTTTTGTATAGCATTTTCTTCTTTGTTTCTTTTGTTTTTCCTATTCCACCTCTCGGTTTTTCCTGTTCTTATAGTCGTTTTTAGGATAATTGATCGTGCCGAATCTATTTTTTGGGTTCTCAGTTTCAGTTTAGGTCTTTTTTCTTCGGTTCTCATGTACCATATCGATTAGCCTTCTTACAACCTTGTCTCCTGTGATTGCATGGCTTCAGCACTTGTGACAGAGTTCTTCTGCACATATGGCATCTTCCGCTCCTCAGCAGGATTCATCCATGGCCACTGAGGCATACTCAGAGTTTGCCCCTTCGGCTTTGGCTCTCGGTACTCTCCATCCTGAGGTAGGCCCCCTTCTCCCTAGGACCTCGTCCCTCTCTGCCCCCCTCACCCCCAACCCACCCGTCCCTGTCACGATCCTTTCTCCTGCCCCTAGGGCAACCCTCCCCACCATTGTCCACCCAGTCCCTCGCGCACCAGTCCCACGCCCTGTCACACCTTCCACCCCTATCCCTCTACCTGGTAGCCAGCCCTTCGCGGGTTCACTTCCGTGTGTATCCCTCTCAGGTTCCTCGTTATATAGCCCCGGCTCTCTTCCCCCTGGTCTCCACCTTCCCGTTACAGCACCCCACATAGCAGTGCCGACACAATCAGATGGGTCTAGTGGCAACCCCGCTCGCAGCTCAGGTAGTCATTCCACCTCCCCCGCTCCCCGTCCACCGTCGTCGTCCATCGTTGACCATAGAGACCCATCTTCGACCACATCCCTCCGCCTGCATTTCGCTTTGCCTCCCATTCCGCTCATAGATCTCCTTCCAGAGGGTTGCCTCCGTCAGGCTGGTCTGTGGCGCTTGGCCTCCCTACTCTTATCCGAGGCAGAGGGGTCCGACATTCGCACGGCGCTGCTTGATTTCCCTCATTTTCCTTCTGGCTCACTCACCCCTGCGGTCGTAGCTGCGGGTATAGGTTCGAGCCTCACTTCGTTTCATGCTCCCCAGACCCTCTACTCGGGGTTATCTCGAGCAGATACCATCGCTTTCTGTTTGTCTTTATATGGCGTAGATGCCATCCCCACTCACTACCAGCTCGCCGTTCTCCACTCGTTCATTTTTTTCTTTTTATTTCGTAGTCCATCCTCGGAACTTCCCTTGCATGATATCCATATAGCCGACCCGCTTTTCTGTTTTTTACATGGTCGCCCATTTCCCTATGGGACACTCATGTTCCAGTCATTTCTCCTTCGTTCTCGACGTTTCCATGAGGCCCTCCATCGCGGAACTCGTTCTTTTTCTGTTTATTCCGCCCCCGTCTTAGCTTGGCTCTTCCATTTGCCTGGTTCACGCACCATTGCATCTAGCCATTGTATTGACCTCCCTCATCTTACACATTCCATTGCCCATTCTCCCCACGCCCATTGTTGCAGAGCCAAAGAGCGCACAAAGCAGAGAAAAAGACGGGCCCCAAAATTTTTCCGATTTGGACCAGAGATTTTTGTAACATATTCATTTTTGTAACATATTTCCCTTGTAAAGGCACTAGAGGAGTCCTCTAGATGCATTCCCATAGAGGAATAGAAGCTTATCCATGTAAAATAGTAGGAAATTAGCTCTTAGAGAATAAAAGTGCTGGTCACTAATGTGAAAGGACCAATTTTAGGGCACTAGTATATAAGTCAAAATCTGACTCATTGTAAGAACTTTTTGCCATTGTGAGAATAGAGAGCTCAGATTTTCGAATTTGTGTCTTCTTCACTCTGTATCTTCTTCTTCGTGAGCTTGTATGCATGTGTATTGCTTGGAAAGAGTGCTTGTGAGTGTTGTCTATCCATGAGAGTGATTATTTGCTGGAGGTAATGTGTGTGCGAGGTGTAGGAAGTGCTGAAGTGTAGGAAAGATTTCCCGCGACTCAGTATTTTGCCCATAACTTGAAGTAGGAGCGTCAGAATTGAGTGAAACCACTGCCATTGGATGCGTCTTCTCGAGAGCTTCGAAACGCATATGCTATTCGCTATATTTGGAGTTCGGAGCTGGGAGAAAAGTCCAAAATACTGACGGCTGCTGCACCAAGTATCGTTTCGCCATAACCGACAGTTGAAGCTCGTTTGGATAAGTATTAGTCTTGCTTGCATTCTTGAGTTATCCACTTGCATTGACCATTACACGATTGCATGTCCTCATACACTCGGCTAGGTTTGTATACTCTTTGGATTGATATTTAAAAGCGTGTATCCCCACTATATGCACTTGAGAGGAGATGGAGGTATAGTCTCTGTCGCCGCAAGTCCCTAAGTTGAAGCTTAGGTCAACACACTTTTTGGCGCCGTTGCCGGGGAGTAACGAATCAAACCGAGACATTCGTGTGATGGTAAGTAGCTTTTTGAGTTGAAGCGAGAGGAGGAGTGGAAAATTTCTCTTCTTTGGTAAGTCAATTTCAACCGCACTTGCTACTTCTCATTCTTGGAGTGTGTGTAGTGAGTTGTTAGTTTAGGAAAGCGAGTGGAAGAAGTAGAGTAGGAGGAGTAAGGGAGTAGATTAGAGTAGCCTTCACCTCTTGTCTTTTGTTTCATTTTCAGTAGATAGGAAAAAAACCAAGTATAAAAGCCAAAAAACTTCATTTTGCAAATCACTTGTGTGAACAAGTATCGCGTGTTCCTGTGTCGAGTATCGCGCAGATAGCAGAGATCGTTTGTGAGCAAGCAGGCAATCTGGGGCTACATAGAGTTAGGGGAAGTGACCAGGGGATCATAGAAGCTACCAAGGTAAGCTAAACCACCCATTTGATCAAAAATTTTTCAGCAAGTCAACTTAAGAAGGAAAAAACGATCTGCGTTAGGTATCGTTTGGGGGATTTCAAAGGTGAAAGGAGGTGATTTAATTGATACAGAGAGGGGAGAAGGGGTAAGAGAACATATAAAACAGTTGCATCAAACCAAAACTTGAAAAATCTTAGTTAAAAATTGAGAATGGGTCAAGTATCGTTTTGCTCCCGCGGTTGAGTATCGCGATACTTCACAAGTATCGTGATCTCCTGTGGTCGAGTATCGCGATATTTCCCAGCGATCGGTATCGTTTGATTCAGAGATCGCGATACTTCACGAGTATCGTGTATCGTTTGAGTCAGTATCGGGTTAGTCAGATATCGTGTATCGCTTTGTGCTAAGTATCGTTTGTCTGGAGTAGTATCGGTATCGTTTCATTTCAAGTATCGGTATCGTTCAGTCTGCAACGATCGCGATACCTAATAAGTATCGTGTATCGTTTTATGTCAGATATCGTGTATCGTTCTGGGCAAGTATCGTCATTCGAGTATCGTCTGGAATCAAGTATCGTGTATCGTTTTATGTCAGATATCGTGTATCGTTCTGGGCAAGTATCGTCATTCGAGTATCGTCTGGAATCAAGTATCGTGTATCGTTTTATGTCAGATATCGTGTATCGTTCTGGGCAAGTATCGTCATTCAAGTATCGTCTGGAATCAAGTATCGAGTATCGTTTCGGACTCAGATATCGTGTATCGTGTAGTCCAGAGATCATTTTTGGTCCAGAGATCGTGTATCGTGGACTTTGGGAACCAAGTATCGTGAGTTGAAATTGTTGCTTCTGTCTTTTTCCAGCCTAATTTTTCCTAGAATTTTAAAACATAGCTTGGAGTTCTAGAAGCCAGAGGTTAGCAAGGGCTGATTTGAGTTTTTAAGTGGATGAACCTGAGATCCGGAAGAACCCTAGGAAGCCGAAGAAGTGTAATATCTTCTGTAGGGAGTGTAGCAGAGCCAAGTAATCGTTCACATTATACCGAGGCCTCTAGTGAGTCAGAGGAAGAAATTCCCATGGCTTCCGAGGACATGCAAAACACAGTGCCCATGATTGGCATGATGTCAATCATTGAAGGAGAGTACAGAACCTCCTTGGAGTATGTGAACACCAATCAAAATGAAATTCCTATTTATTTGGATGGTCTAAACAGATCAGTGGCTAGACTAAGGAAGGCCTCAGAGGCTTACATAGTGCCTAGACCAGCAGTCAAGTACGTAGGAGGATTTTACATGGACAAAAGGGATATCCAGTATGTTGTCACGGAGCACCCCGAAAACATCAATGAAATTGGTGAAGAAACTAATGCTTCAAACTTAAATGGAGGAGGGAACGTAGAGCAAGTGTCTACACCTAGAGGGAGATCTTCTATAGCTAGGGTATGGAGAGGAGACCTGATTCCCCAAGATGACACTCTAATAGATGTGTATTTGATCAATGGGATGGAGCATCTGCTTAGAGCCCATTCCTCTATATGGGAAGCTGCCCCTAATCCTGTCACCATCTATGAGTTACAGGACCCTGATTTCCCCACTATCATCACATATCTGGATAAAAATCAGAGAAGATATTGGCCCTTGTCAGAAGTAGAAAGAGCTGAGTTGAAGTATCAAAATATTCCAGTGTTTCCCCCTAGGGACCAAGCCACTACTTCAAGAAACCCACATGGAACATCCCAGAATGATTCATATCAACCGTCGGGCCAAACGCAACAAACGCAACAAACACAACAAACACATCAAACTCAAATTCCGGTCAGACCACATGTGCAGTTTGCAATGCCTGCAAATAACCCTAATTACCGACCTCAACCAACGATTGACCCAAGACATGGAGTGCATGCTCCAGTCAGACCACAGGTAGTACGAGGACCAGGCATACCTATAGGAAGACCAATTTACCCTGTAATGCCTAGACCACCTGAAGCAGGAAGAAGATTAAGACCAATTCAAGTTGCCAAATGCATGAGAAATCACTATGATGGTTCTAGTGAACCCTACAACCACATAGCGGAATTCAAACAAGTAATCAGAGCCGAACAGGTAGAAGACTTCCTGATCCAATATGAGTCCTTCGGTCTCACATTGACAGACACTGCATTAGCATGGTTTCAACCATTGGACCCTAACAATTTTCAAAACATGGAGCAAGTCTACCAAGAAATGATTGAGGAATTCGCTAAGTCTGGAATTAAAAACAACTCATCCTCATTGATTCATAGCTTTAAACAAGCCCCTACCGAATCCGTGAGATTGGCTGCAAGAAGATTCAAGCAGTATGTGGACAGATGCCCAGTGGAAGAAAGACCTACCCAAAATAAAATGGTGTCTTTATTTTTGGAAGGATTATTGAACGGATCTTTGAGATCATTGGTATATGTAAAGAGAGTTCAAACTTTGCAAGAGTGCATGAAGGAATGTATAGACCTAGAGGACAACCTAGCAGAAGACCTAAAAATACCGCCAAGCGGTTTGAAGAGTGAAGATTCGACTAGTAACACATCAATCCCTAAAAACAACATAGAGGAGATAGCTGATTTGCTAGCTAAGAAGTTGAACGTGCAAGGACAAAGGAACTACCCCAATAACCCTATGAGAGTGCCCATGCTTAGAAAATGTATGCAGTGTGGAGGTGATCATCCTTCTCACTTGTGTACCAGGGGAGTAGTCCCACCACCTGCTTATGGGTATCACAGACCACCTGTCCTAGGACCTTTACAATACTGCAGCATAGAGCAAAGGTATACAAACCATATCACAGAAAACTGCCCTTACAATAGGCAGGCTAGACCAGCACAACCATATATGAGACCTTACGGATACCCCCAGAGAGATCAGGGAGGTGAAGTCTTTAGGTATCCAGCTTACCAACAGCAGGCACCAGTGCCACGACCATACGCGTATCAAGGATACACTCAACCTCAGCCGGTGCTAGGACAACAACCGCCCCATCCTCAGAACGTTGTCCCGGTTAAAATGGCTCAACCGGAAGAAAATCTAGAGAGAGCAATAGTCCCAGTCACACCTTTGACGAGTAATGAGCCATATGACTCATCTTACGACCCTAGTCAAGGAGCACATTCAAATTATGACAGCCCTATGACAGAATATGGACAATGGTATGAACCTTATACCTATGGCGTAGAAGTATCGGATAGTTCATACGGATACGAGCAGGATTATGTCCCGCTTATGTACACAGCTCCTAGAGCAACCATGCCACCTCGACCCATGAATAGACCGCCGATACCCAGAGGACCATGTTACAGATGTGGAGGTGATCACTACATTAGAGAATGTACACTGCCAAACCCACCACCACCACAACGTGTCTGGGAAGGCTACTGTAGTGATTGTGGTAAAGAACACCTTTTCAGGGATTGTCCTAAGAATCCCAACAAAGTTACTTCTAACGTGCAAATTAATGTGATAGAAGTAATTGAGTCATCAGGGAGCGATAAAGAGTACACAATACCCTTGAAGGCAATCACAAGAGCCAAAGCTAGAGAGACCCCTGATAAAACTAAGGAAGACAATCAAAGTAGCTCAGAAAGGGATATACCCACACCACAGAGAGTTGAAGACTCAGAAGAACCTGAGAAAAGTGTGGTAAGTAAAAGAACCCAAAGATGGAAGAATCGTAGAAACAAAATAAAGGAAAAGAAACTATCGCAAAAGAAGGAAAAGGAAAAGAGCGAACTCAATCTTAAAAAGGAACCGCAAGTGGAAGAAGAAAACAAAAAGGAGAATAAATGGGGTGAGGTAGGATCAGTGTTAGCAGATCCCATGCCTGAAGAACTAGCCATGTGGATTCAGGCATACAAAGCACGAATAAGAGCAGGACCAACCATAGAACAACAGGAGAGAGAATATCCCAGAGGTGACTTAGAAAAAGAAAGGTTGGAGATCTGCAAGAAATTGATAGAAGTTGCTCAACAGACCTTAGAAAAACCTGCATCGCCTTTACCCAATACCCGAATTTCTGAAAGAGAGTTCCAAGAATGTGTAGTCATGCATGATCAAGAAAAGCCTGAAGTAGTTGAGACACAGAATCACGAATGTGGTATAGAGAGAAGGGAAGGATCGATTGTTCCCGAAGTAGAAGGGGAATGGCCCAAGGATCTATGGGCAAGAGTCCAAGAGGACAGATGGAAAAATGTGGAGAGAATTGAACCGCCATTTGAAGAGTTGAAAGCAGAGAATGAAATAGAGGATTCAATACCTGAATTAAATTCAGAGGGAATTTCACGAAGGGATCCCAGTAACCAAGGAGAGGAAGAGATAGATGAATTGCCAAATTACACAGGGGAGTATGAACACAATTCAGAATTGTATCGCATTCCCTTAACGAGGAAACGAGAACCGAATCCATCAGCTCAAACATCGGAGATTATACAACGCCTTAGAGAGGTAAAGATTCCTTGTACCTTAACATTCGAGGAATTATTGAAGGCAAAACCACATTTGAAAGAAAAATTAATAAAACAATGGGAAGTCAAGGAGGAAAAGAAAAAGGAAGCTGATGAAGTAAACACAGTAAAAATTCCAGTTGATAAAGTCGGAGACTTTAGTGAGGGAGATGAAGGAAATACCTGCCTTCCCATTACCTATAACGGTTACACTACCAAAGCCATTTTAGATTCTGGAGCTGGCGTTGGCATTGCTACCAAAGATATTTGGGAGAAATGGGGAAAACCAGCTTTAAGACCAACCCGTATGAAGATTCAAATGGCTGATGGACACACAGAACGACCCTTAGGATTATTGGAACGAGTAGTATTCACTACGTGTGGAGTGGAATTTGAACACACATTAGCAATATGTCACTTCGAAAGGCCAAGCAATTATGAAATGATATTGGGAAGACCTTTCATGAGACAGCTAAAGGTTGTACAAGATTGGGGAAAAGATGCTGTGTACCTACAGCACGAAGGAACCACAACTAGAATAAACCTCCACACATACGCTTATCTAGATGTTCCACCTCTGCAATGGAATCAAATTCATAAAGAGGAGGACAATCAATCTATTCATAGTATAGGTTCGAGTGACCAATCTTGGATGAATGAAGACACTCATCTATGGATTTGCCGAACTGCCCAAAAGGAAGAGGATAGGAGCAAAGGATGGCAGCAAGGGCAAGGTGTAGCAAGGTCTGTACAAGATCCAGCTTACATGCCTCAAATCTTTTTAGATGAAGAATTCGAACCTCATGGTTGGATGGAGATTTTAGCGACCCTCGACGTATGCGTGAATGAAGAAGTGATAACAATGAATGAATGCATTGACGAGGAAGGATACGATGTTAGTCTCTTTGTAGTAGTCCTTCAAGAAGCCGAAGAAGGAGAAGTGATAGAGAGAGAATGGAAAGAGGACTACGAGAGCATTGAAATGGAACCAGAATCAATGGAACACAAGTATGAACCTCAAAAAATAAGCATCACAGTTAATGAAAGCGACCAGGAACCTAAACAGGAAGAGGAGCTAGAGATAGAGAAAGAGCCCGAGAATGATGAAAACAAGCCAGAAGATCAGTTTGAAGTACCAGCTCACTTTAAGAAATATGAAGTAGAAGAAAGAAAAATTGCTATTCAAATGCCTAAAAGAGAGGCACAACCAGGAATAGCGTATGACAATAAAGAACAAACCAAAAAAATAGTGGTAACGTTAGAAGAAGGAGAAGAACGATGTACTTTCATAGGACAGGATGTCTCCTTAGAGGAAGAACAAAAGTTAATCCGACTCATCAGTGAATATCGAGATGTCTTTGCATGGACCTATAAGGACTTGAAAGGAGTAGATCCTTCTATATGTGCTCATAGGATCCCAATGACACCAGAAGCTAAACCTTCCAAGCAAAGACCTTACACCTACAATGATGTATATTCAGCAAAGATAAAGGAAGAGATAGACAAATTATTAGATGCTGGATTCATATACGAGATTGAACACACGGAATGGGTGTCGCCTTTGGTGGTGGTACCAAAGAAGAACGGAAAATTAAGAGTGTGTATAAATTTGAAGAAAGTAAATGCAGCCACCATAAGGGATAGTTATCCCTTACCTATTACTGACCATCTTTTGGAAAGAGTGGCAGGGAAGGAAGTCTATAGTTTCTTAGATGGCTTTTCAGGATATAATCAGGTAGCCATAGCTCCTGAGGACCAACATAAAACAGCCTTTGCAACTGAATGGGGAGTTTACGCCTTTAGAGTCATGCCTTTTGGTTTAACGAATGCCCCAGCCACTTTCCAAAGATTGATGTGCCATGTGTTTAAAGAATTTTTGAGGAAAAGCATGGAGGTATACGTGGATGACCTATGCACTTATTCAGCTATACGATCAGAGCACATTCCGGAACTAGAAAAGATCTTCGCAAAATGTCGACAGTATAGGGTATGCCTCAATCCAGAAAAATGTGTCTTCATGGTTAGACAAGGAAAAATTTTAGGACATATTGTCTCTAAAAACGGAATCTCAACTGATGCAGACAAGATTAAAGTAATTCTAGATTTACCTAGACCGAAAACTGCTAAAGAAGTTCAAGCATTTATGGGACATTGTGGATACTATCGGAGATTTATACATATGTATGCCATAATTGCTAGACCTCTTTATGCTTTGTTGACTCAATTCAATTGGACCGAAGAATGCGAGAAAGCCTTTACTGAGTTAAAGAGTCGATTAAGTTCAGCACCAATTCTTCGAGTACCTAACTGGAATAAACCATTTCACATCCATGTGGATGCTTCCAAGTTTGCCATTGGTTGCATCTTAGCTCAACCTGCAGATACAGGAAAACTAGACCACCCTATAGCCTATGCCAGTAGACAGTTAAATCAAGCAGAACGCAATTATACTACCACAGAGAGAGAAGGCCTAGGGATGGTATACGCAGTAAAGAAGTTCAGACATTACCTATTGGCAAACAAATTCAAATTCTTCATTGATCATCAAGCCTTATTGTACCTAGTCAACAAACCTTGCAATACAGGAAGACTAGTACGATGGTTTTTATTGCTAATGGAATTTGATTTTGAGGTAGTTGTCAAGAAAGGAAATACCCACATAAGAGCAGATCACTTATCGAGAATGACCCATGGTGAACCACCCATAGGGGTACCAGATGATCTGCCAGATACTTACCTGTTTAACCTGGAAGTATGTCCCCAATGGGCAGAAAAGTTGATCCCTATACTCACACATGGACCTAAAGATGGGATCACACCAAATCAAACCCAGGATCTGTGGAAGACTAAGAACCTTCATATCATTGCAGGAAGCTTGTATCACCAAGATTCAAGTGGATTGTTAATGAGATGCATAGAAGAGGATGAACAGGAAATGTGGCTTAAGAAAGCACACGTAAATCAATGGAAAACTCATCTAAATGCAAACGGAACATGGCAAACCCTGAAGAGGTTAGGCATATATTGGCCTACCATGCAAAAAGATGCACATAATTATGTATCAGCCTGCCCAAATTGCCAAGAACAGAATCCAGAAGAGAACTCTACTCTAGGCTACTCTACTGTAGCACCAAGATGGAGCATACCTTTGGTGAAGTTCTTGAAGACCCAGGAATACCCAGAAGGAGCTACATTAGCGAGGAAACGTGCGTTAGAACAACAGAGTAAGGATTATGCCATTATAGGAAAACAACTCTTTAAGCGTGGAAGAGATAATCAATTACGATTGTGCATCCATGAGGACGAATATCTGGCTGTGTTAGAGATGGCGCATACAGGAGCTGCAGGAGGACACTTCTCTGCAGACAAAACTGCAAAAATGATTCTCTTTGCAGGAATGTGGTGGCCAACTCTACATCAAGATGCAGCAACATATGTACAACGATGTGATACGTGTCAACGAACAAAATATCCAGTCAAAAGAGATGAGATGCCACTTAGACCCATGATGAGTGCAAGAGCTTTCACGAAATGGGGAATAGATTTCATAGGACCTATTAGCCCCCCAGCAAAAGGATCCCATGCCGAGTATATAATTGTAGCCACGGACTATCTAACCAAATGGGTTGAAGCGAAAGCAACCAAGAAAAATGACGCAAGAACTACGGCCAAGTTTCTCTTTGAGAATGTTTTCACTAGATTTGGACTACCAATAGAAATTGTGAGTGATAGAGGTACGCATTTTGTGAATGAAGTCATCGAAGCCTTGCTGAATGAATTCTTGGTAATTCATAAGAAATCAGCTCCTTATCACCCACAAGCCAATGGACAAGCGGAGAGTTCGAATAAAATTTTGTGTACAGTTCTCACAAAAATTGTGAACACGGGAAGAACTGATTGGGATAAGCAGTTACATCATGCTTTATGGGCATTTCGAGTAGCTTACAAAACCGCCATAGGCACCACACCTTTTAACTTAGTATATGGACAAAATGCTATTTTGCCAATTGATTTCTTAATTCCCACCCTCAGAGTAGCAACTACTTACCAGTGGAAGGGACATGAACTATCAGCTCAATTGGACCAAATAGAAAAACTTCATGAAACTAGGTTACAAGCAGTAGCAGGCATTTATGCTGCTAAAAGGCGACAAAAAGCCTACTTTGATGCTCACATCAAGGACAAGAATTTGAAGGAAGGAGATTTAGTTTTGGTATACACTTTGAAGCAACATGCTAAGAAACTGCAAAAGAGAGGATATGGCCCATTGATCATCAATCGCATATCAACAAGTGGAGCCATCAATCTCGCAACCTTAGATGGAGACGTATTGCCAAACTACATCAGTGGATGTCGAGTAAAAAAATATCTAGAACCATTGACAGAGGAAACAATGGCTCGATTAATCAAAGGCAAGAATAGACGCATGGAGGAGGAAAGGATAAGAGAAGAAGCTAGACAGGAAGCACTAGAACGTATCAAAAAACGGAAAGAGTGGATGAGAGAAAGAGACGAGAGATATAGAGTAGGAGAAGAACTCATCCCCATGGCTAATTTTAGAGCCACAGAGAACTCTGGACAACAAGGAAGACAACCTTATTTGAATCTGGGAGCAGGACGGAAAGAGTACCACTTAGTGGATGCTCTTATTGACACAGGAGCAGCAATAAGCTGTATTAGAATTTCTTTGTCTCAGAAACTTAGAGAGGAATTACGCCCATCGAAGGCACAGCTAATTGGAATAGGAGGAAAAGTTACTCAATGCATAGGTGAGATCACTCTACCTTTGCATATGGGGAACAATACTATGGAGCAAAGACTTTTAGTGTGCCAGGATCAAGATTTACTTGAAGATGTGGTGTTAGGGCAAGATTGGATATATGAATATGAGGTAACCATCCAATTGGCTTTAGGATACATCTCGGCCAGGATAGGACCTCGTGAAGTGTTTAGTCTGCTAGACGAACGACCACTCAAAGCCGCTATTATAGAGCCAGAAGTTCATTCCAATGAACAAAGTCATGATTGTCTGCTCCCTAGCACTTCAGAAACCTCTTCTTCAAGTCCTACATTGAATTCTGTGTGCATTCCATCTTTAAGTGTTGAGAGTCACAAGAGTGCACATGAACCTGCAATCAAGCCCAGTGACACACAATGCACAAAAGAGAATATTCCTTTGAAGGAATTAAAGTCTACACCCATGAGAGTATACCCCATTCCACTTTCTACACTAGCTTGGATAAGGAAGGATCAAAAGAAGGCATATCTTCAGCAACAGACCAGTCATCGACATCAGTGTGTCCAATCGAATAAGAAGATTAAGAATTTTGCGCAATACAGTCAACCTCGACTCAAGAGCATTTGGGTTCCGAAGAAAGTGACAACTGCACAACCGGATCGAACACAAATATGGATCCCAAAGGCATGTACTCCAAAGCCGATCGAACATCCTCATAAGGGCAATCACCATCAACATAGTCCACAAGCACACCAGCCAAGAAAGAGGACCTATTGGAGAAAGAAGGAGTCTGCCGCTGCAACTCAAAGAAGACCGAAATTCCAAAAGCAGATAGAGCAAACGCACTATAAGGGAAGAATCACATTTATCACGAAGGTTCCGAAGGAAATACATCCCCAAAGAGTGAACCAAATTTGGGTACCGAAAGACAAGATAGGAGGCATAAAGCAAACAACTACTTCCAATTGCACACATGCGGAGCTATCAATATCCAAAGTATGCACGATAGGGCCACATTACAAGGCCAAGCATTCGGCACAATCTTCTTCTATTTCGAAAGAGTCAAGCACATTCTCCCTTTGGAAATAGGAGAGCACTTGTAAATACACCAACACGAATACTATCAAAATAATAACCGCTTCGGCTATGAACTAACCTTTCTGTTTTCCTTTCAGATGAAAATATAAAAATATCCAAAAATGTAACAATCCAGGTATTACCTTTCTCACACCCACGGGAAAGGGACGACACTATTCACTCGGAGCAAAATCGAGCTTGAGAGAAATAAAGGAGGATTTCTGATCAAATATGGCCACTAATTCACCCTCTATATTGAGTGCAGATGTCGTCTACCAATTCTGAAGCCACACAAGAGGAAGAAGTCCAGCTTTTCCCGCTCGACTCAATTACAAAAGCAAGAGGTCACTGGTTCCGGGATGACCAACCAGTGTCAGATCTCATCTTCATGGCAACAATAAAAATTATGGACAGGGATCATTGCTTCCCTATCATGTCACAAGATTTCAAAACGATAATACAAGGGCTACCACATATTGAAGATGTATGGACCCAGGCAGGATTAGAGGCATTTCTCAAATTGCCTATTTATGTTCCAGACTTCCAAAGATGTACACAAGTCATGAATACTATGCAGCCTGCGGCAACAAAGATATCAATCCCAGAAGCACAGGTATTGGATAAAGTAGGCAGATGGAAAACGATTCAATTCACGCATGAATTGATCAATAAAGCTTTTGGATGGAATCAAGAGGGCATTACTAATGTTAAGGACGAGTGCCATGATCCCAAGAAGAAATCCTTTTTTGATATAAACCGAATTGACTTAGAAGATGCTGTTCGATTGGTGCATCAACACTTTTGTTTCCCAAGCATGCACAGGTATACAGCTCCACAGAAGATAATAGTTCAATTACTATCTCATGCCATGAGACAGATAGGCAACAAGGTAAATCTGACAGGATATGTTCAAGAAAGATTATTTGAAGCCCAGAAAAAGTGGGGCAAGAAAAAGTTTTTGAATGGTAGTTCTGCATTGACATTATTGATATATGAAGCGTTAGACATGAAGAATTGTTTAAGGGAGATGCCTACCTCCGAAGGATTAGCTAAATATGTGAAATCCGCCACAGTTCCCAAAAAGAAGAAAATTACTACAGGTATTGAAGAGGCAGGAACCAGTTCTCAGCCACAAATGAGAGGTACAAAACGCCTACGGGAGGAGGAAGCTCAGGCTACACCTCAATCAAAAAGGACACATATATTGCCAACAGTACCGATAGTCCAAATGCCAATAACCAAGAGAGATCTTTCCGCCGCCCTCGAAGAAACACACCAGTATATGCGAGGGCAGGTGAATCTTAATGTCCAAGGACATCATTATAGACAAGCAAGTCAAGCTAAACAGCAGCAAAGCACCGAGAGAACACCAAAACAGGCTGGAAGATACAAAGAGCTGGGCATAGATGATTCCAGTACCGACATGGAATCCAGTCCTGAGAAAGATACCCTAGATACTGATATCAGGACAGAGACTCAGGAAGACGAAGGACCAGAAATCAATCAAATGGAAGTGACGCCAGACAACCAAGCAAAGGATAAAGAAATTGAGAAGGTCGATGACCCTGAGCTGGTCATTCAGTTGAATGACACTACAAAAATCAACATCAAAGAAGCTCCAGTCAGTGAGACATACGTAAAACCACCTATCAAAGAGGAAGAACGAACCCCAGTAAGAAAGGAAGCGGAGGAGCTACAAAATAAAGAACAAATTATAATCGAGGTGCCAGAAGATACACCTCAAGGAAACAAAGAAGACATGGTGGCTGAGCCAAGCATTCAACTTCAGATTAGGCAGCCCCATGATACCACTTTACATATCGCTCAAGGTAAAGATGTAAATACAGGTGAAGCACCGAGTATACCAACAACATGGTTGAATGTTGATGTGGCACAGTTGAAGCCTGTAGTCAAACAGATGATTCAGACGGCCATGGACACTCAACAACAGATGATGGATATCGACACAGAATATGACAAGGCCATGAGGGAAAGAAGTCAGTTCCAAATAATGAGCGAACAACTATCATCACAACTCATCCAGGCACAGAAGGAGTTAACGGACAAAACCACTGTGTTGCTTGAAAATAAAAGGCAATATGAATCGTTAATCGCTCAGCACCATCAACTACAATCACAGCTAGCAGCTCTCCAAAGATCATATGATACAAGCGAGGCTGATAAAGCACGAATGAAGGCAAGAAGCACTATGCTTGAAACACAGTTGAAGGTGTATATGGAGGAGAATGACAATTTACGCAACCGAAATAAAGAATTAATGAAGTCATTATTATATGATCAGCCGATCGAGCAACCAGAGACCTCGGAAACCAAAGAAAAAGAATTGAGAGAGCAGCTTACACAATATGAAGATCTGCTGAGACAAGAGCGCGCTGTACGAGAAGCATCAGAACAGAAGCACAATCAAGAAATATGTGGACTCACAAAGCAATTAAATACAGCACATGGGAAACTTGCAGCAAGTTACAGTGAAAACATGGATAATGTCGCTGAAGTGGGCAATGAATTGTTAGCCGCTAAAGAAGCACTCAGAGCAGCCCTGCAAGACATAAAAGAGAAGGATGAATGCATAGAAAAATTAAAGATTCAAATCAAAGAGAAAGAACCGATCGGGACACCAGTAGTGCCAGAAAAAGAACATCCTACTGACGAGGTAGAGGTAAGCCCTCTATCTCAACCGATCTATCATTCTCCAATGCATGAGCAGATGGCGGATATGCATGATGATCATCCAATGCCATACACTGCAGAACTAAGTCAGAAGGAACGGGCACTAGTGGTGTCCCGGTTGACGGAAAGTTTTGAAAATGAAGTTATCAAGGTTATGAAGGAAGCAAAGATCAAAGGCAAAGACCTGGACAAGATCATGAAGCCTTTCAATATCCCGTACGGATTGTTGAAAGAGAAGACGAGAAGGTACATTAAGCAGACAACAAAGAAAAGTCCAGATGTGCAGCTTAATTTCAAACATGATACATTCACATACACTCAAGCCGAGTTTGAAGCAGCACAGCCAGTGTGGAGGAGAAAGTTTTTGGAGAAACATCCCACACTTCGGGTGCATTGGGAAGCCGCACCTTATTTATTCCAGGTAAACCCTTCATTTTGCCCAATACCACGAAGAAGGGAGCCCACGGAATTTTTGGCTTTACAACGCAGCGGCAACATTAATAAACAGTGGCTCAACTATCCGATGCTACCGAGCCCACCGCATAATTATTTGCCAACCGAGGATTACATGATCAAAACAATAGAATTTTGGCTACACAACTATGCGACAGTACCAGATTTAGCAGTTAAAATGGCAAATAAAATACTTAGTATGCTACTTACAGTTTTGAAAGTCTTCAAACATGCGGCATATACATTTTTGAACTTCATCGGCATTAATCAAGGCACAGATGTACTTGTTTTTGATCTATCAGTGATGCCGAGCCGCCCCACCATAATGGCATACTATTCTAGACTCATGTTTTTGCCAAGTCCATATATGCAGACATTCGAAGAAGCGTTTTTTACTGGATTTTTTGAAATCGATTCAGAGATATTTTTAAAGATGTCATCCAATCTGAATGCCAGACTTGTGGCATATGAACTGAGCTTCTTCGCAGATCATAGACAACCGCCCAACGATGGAGTCAAAGCGGAACAATGGAAACAGATCATGATACGTGAAGCTAATCTGCTAAACGATACAGAGCAACAAGTATACAGAACATATGCCCGGCGCTTATCAAAGCCTGTCGGGGACGACAGAGTTCAGGAGGGGGGCAGTGTTGAGGGCAAGACGAGTAAAAAGAGGAAAAAGAGAAAGCAACGAAAGAAACAGCTTCATTAAAAGACAATTTGAAGATCAGACAAATGTAAAGATACATCTCTGCAGGAAGCCCCGCAGGGGCGCAACACCCATCTCTGCACAGAGCCCCGCAGGGGCACGCACCAGGCTACAAAGCTAAACCCCAGGGTCCAGAGGAGTGGATTTTTCAAACATCAAAGTAGGGCCAAAAGTTAGAAAGGGGTAGAGGCTGAAAAGTTGAAGAGGGTGACTAAGAATAGCACATTCCTAGTCACTGGTGGCGTGCGTGGCAACCCAAGTCAACAGGCAAGGCGACTACGTCAGGCTCTCGAGTTGTAGAGCTTGAATCAAGAAGGCCATCGAATCTGCATGTCTGTTTAACTGCAGACAATACTGACCACAGGGCGCGTGCGCGAAGCAAAGTCTGTCAAAGGAAGCGAAGTCTGTCAAGGGACGACAGAGGCGAAGAGGGGGAGAGTGTTGCAGAGCCAAAGAGCGCACAAAGCAGAGAAAAAGACGGGCCCCAAAATTTTTCCGATTTGGACCAGAGATTTTTGTAACATATTCATTTTTGTAACATATTTCCCCTGTAAAGGCACTAGAGGAGTCCTCTAGATGCATTCCCATAGAGGAATAGAAGCTTATCCATGTAAAATAGTAGGAAATTAGCTCTTAGAGAATAAAAGTGCCGGTCACTAATGTGAAAGGACCAATTTTAGGGCACTAGTATATAAGTCAAAATCTGACTCATTGTAAGAACTTTTTGCCATTGTGAGAATAGAGAGCTCAGATTTTCGAATTTGTGTCTTCTTCACTCTGTATCTTCTTCTTCGTGAGCTTGTATACATGTGTATTGCTTGGAAAGAGTGCTTGTGAGTGTTGTCTATCCATGAGAGTGATTATTTGCTGGAGGTAATGTGTGTGCGAGGTGTAGGAAGTGCTGAAGTGTAGGAAAGATTTCCCGCGACTCAGTATTTTGCCCATAACTTGAAGTAGGAGCGTCAGAATTGAGTGAAACCACTGCCATTGGATGCGTCTTCTCGAGAGCTTCGAAACGCATATGCTATTCGCTATATTTGGAGTTCGGAGCTGGGAGAAAAGTCCAAAATACTGACGGCTGCTGCACCAAGTATCGTTTCGCCATAACCGACAGTTGAAGCTCGTTTGGATAAGTATTAGTCTTGCTTGCATTCTTGAGTTATCCACTTGCATTGACCATTACACGATTGCATGTCCTCATACACTCGGCTAGGTTTGTATACTCTTTGGATTGATATTTAAAAGCGTGTATCCCCACTATATGCACTTGAGAGGAGATGGAGGTATAGTCTCTGTCGCCGCAAGTCCCTAAGTTGAAGCTTAGGTCAACACACCCATCCTCAGCCATCCGTCGCCCTACATTCGGATCCTTGCTCTCTTCCGCCGCCACCTCCTTCCAGGACAGCCTCCCCTCCTCCTCCCGCTCGGAGAGTCCGTACCCGGCTGATGGATTCCTTTCCCACCCCCGTCCCTGCCTCACCCATCCCGTCACCCCCCCCGGCAGTTGCCTCCCAGCCCCCTCCATCTCCTGCCATCTCTGTTGAGTCTGCCTCCACCTCCCATCCGCATCACTCGCCTCCAGCCTCTCCCATTTTGCCACAGCCTATTCCGGCACCACCACCCCCACCTCCCCCATCGCAGCCTTCCATCCCTGCCAGCCTCGACGATGATCCACCTTTCTTGGGGCTACTTCGAGATGCGAGCGTCGTAGCGAGCGATGGGGCCGATGCTGCCCGTCTCTCTCTTGATTCTGTTTCCGCGACGGCTGCGCTTCACCAGCAGTATGCTCAGACGATTGATCGTATTCGTGCGGCTGCAGCGGCTCAGTGGCAGACGTCGCGCGAGGCATTGCGGGCCATGCAGCAGGACCGCGACCGCTACAGAGATGAGGCTGATGCGACGACTCGAGCTCTTATGGAGATCAGCCAGCGTGCGGCCTTAGGCATTTGCGATAGCCCGGCGTGTCGCTTGGTCCGACGCGAGCGCGATCATCTCCGCCGCTACCGGAGCCGGATTGCTGCTTGGACTGAGGAGGCAGCCATCATCCCTCCCGCCTCACCCGACTTACCTCTTCCTCGGGACGACGTTCCCCCTGGGGAGAGGCCGCCTTCTCCGCCGGCGCCTT
>CM035443.1:57671595-57676595 GCA_020310875.1 Ceratopteris richardii
TGTAACTTCTTAGCACTGGTTCTCCCAAAGTAAATCCCGTTTGATCAAGATCTTTTAGCCATAGATGGCTTATCTTCCAACTTAGATTTTAAGCCCTCATTTGTGTAAAACTTTACACTGTGGACTGAGCACTGACCATTTCTTTGAAGATGAAATGTGCGCCAGATTTTTCGACTCTCAGAACATCTTCACATATGAATGTTCCTAAACAAAATTCTCACAGCCTGATTACAATTAACCTCTCAAATTCTAGCCATAGATAGATTAGCTACGGACTTAGATACGTGCAAAAGCATTCTTCAAAAGACTAAGCACAGAAGGAGCAGACAGCTAAACATCGGGCGTAAGTTTCTCGATTTCTTCAGAAAAATTTACATTCAAGTGAGGATGGATAATTCACTCACTTCCAATGTGTCTAATGACACTAATTTCTCTCTCCCTATTCTCAAATCTCTTCTGCTCTACTTGCCCGACATTTTCCAACATATTTATATATGAATATATACAAGTGTATGACTAAACAAAGATATAAGTCAGCTAATGTACATATGTGTACATATCTTTGGATTTTCTGAACATGTCCTTCCTTCAACCATCTGACTTTGTTTTCTTCTTGACTCCTTGACTTCATTCCTCTATAATTCTTCAATTGATGATTGTCATGCACCAACAGCTCCCCCTCAATCATTAATTGAGGTTCTTCTCTATCTTCTTTACTCCAGCCATATCCTTGAATCTTTGTAGTTTTGGTCCATCTAGAATTTTTTGTCATCATATCTACAACTTGATCTTTTGTGGGAGTGTGTATGACTTCAATCTTCTTCTCAATGACCTTCTCTCTCAGAAAATGATACTGTATTTCAATATGCTTAGTTCTAGCATGAAATACAGGATTAGCTGCCAAGTATAATGAACTCATATTGTCTCCACAAATAATAGGAGTACTCTGAATCACATCAAAAACTTTCAAAAGTGTCTTTAGCCATATTACCTCTTTTGCAGCTTCCACCATACCTTTATATTCTGCTTCTGTAGATGACAAAGCAACTGTATGTTGCTTCTTGGAACACCATGAAATCAATTTGTCTCCTACATAGCACAAGTATCCATGTGTTGATCTTCTATCATCCACATTACCTGCCCAATCTGCATCACTATATATCTTGATTCTTGTATCTGAAGTAAACCCATAGTATAATCCTTCTCTGAGTGTACCTTTGATGTACCTAAGTACTCTTTGTCCTGCAATCCAATGTTCCTTTCTAGGACAATGCATGAATTGTGAAAGCACACCAACTGCATATGACAAGTCAGGCCTTGTCAATGTAGCATAAATCAAGCTACCAACCAAACTTTGATAGAGTTTCATATCTCTGAACTCTTCTCCTCCAAACCTAGACAATTTATGGTTCACTTCCAAAGGTGTAGGTGCAACCCTGCAATCTTCCATTTTAAATTTGGTTAGCAAGTTTTTAAGATACCTTTCTTGGGTCACATATACTCCATGTTGAGTATAAGAGATCTCCATTCCCAAGAAGAATGATAGGTTCCCCAAATCACTGATTTTGAGCTCTTTCTCCATTTGCTTCTTGATCATTTGTATCCCCTTATCATCTGTTCCTGTAAGTATTATGTCATCAACATAAATACACACATAAATAAATCCATTTTCACTTGCCTTGACTAGCAAGCTACTATCTGCCTTTGATGCTTGAAATCCAAGATCATTCAAGAATTTTACAAGCCTATAATTCCAAGCCCTTGGGGCTTGCTTCAACCCATACAAAGCTCTCTTGAGCTTACATACATAATTTGGACTCACTTGATCTTTGAACCCATCTGGTTGCTCCATGTAGACTTCATCTGAAATGTAACCATTCAAGAAAGCATTTTTAACATCTAATTGAGATAATTTCCAACCTTTACAAGCAGCAATTGCAATGAGTGTCCTGATGGTTGTCATCTTTGCCACAGGACTATAAGTCTCATCATAGTCCACTCCATATGTTTGTGCATACCCTTTCACAACAAGTCTAGCTTTGTACCTAGACACACTTCCATCTGCAAATCTCTTTGTTTTGTAAACCCACTTACATCCAATAATCTTCTGACTATTAGGTTTAGGAACCAAATCCCATGTTTGATTCTCTATCAATGCATCATACTCCTCTTGCATAGCATCTTCCCAATTCTTCTTTCCTTTGGCTTCTTCATATGTAGAAGGGTCTTCATCTGCTTTTACCAAATAAGCATAATATTTAGTAGTCAAGAATGAAGTGTCATAGCTATACCTTGTAGGTTGCCATTTGTGCCTAGATGATCTCCTAACTTCTGCACTTCTTGAGGTCTCTGGTTCATCACATTCTGGATCAAACCTTGGCCTCTCTTCAACTTCAATCTGCACTTCATTACTCTCACTTTCATCAAGTAATTGAATCTTTGCTTTACCTTTCCTTTGTTCCACTACTTCTTCATCATCTGCATGTACATTATATTTACCTGCATACCAAGTACCTTGCTCATCAAATGTAACATCCTTGGATACAATAAATTGCTTTGTGGATGGACTCCACAACCTGTATCCCATTTGCTTATCATCATAACCAATGAATACATACTTCTCTGCCTTAGGCTCCAACTTATGCCTCAATTGAGATGGCACATATGCATATGCCAAGCATCCAAATATTCTGCAATGATCCAAGGTAGGTTTCTTACCCCACCAAGCTTCATATGGTGTCATACCCTGCAAAGCTTTACAAGGCAATCTATTAACCAAATATGTAGCTGTATTAACAGCCTCAGCCCACAAATAATTTGGGCAACTCTTCTCTTTCATCATGGACCTTGCAAACTCAACAAGAGTCCTATTTCTTCTTTCTGCTACCCCATTTTGTTGAGGAGAGTACCTGCAAGTAACTTCTCTCTTTATACCTGCATTCCACAAAAAATCATTGAACTCATTTGAAAAATACTCTCCCCCTCCATCTGACCTTAGTCTCTTCAATTTTTGACCTGTAATCCTTTCTGCATATGCATGATAGTGTTTAAATGTATTAAACACTTCTGACTTTTCCTTAATCACATAAATTGTGATCCACCTGGTAGCATCATCAACATATATGACATAATATCTTGAACCATTTATACTAAAGTCCTTTGAAGGACCCCACACATCTGTATGCACCAATTCAAGTCTTTCTGAATACATAAATCCATGCTTGGAATAGGATTGCTTATGAGCCTTACCTAATTGACATGCCTCACATTTGTATGTCATGTGTTGACCTGCAATGTTAGGCATTCCAAGCACTGAATCATTGTTAATCATTTCTTTGATACCTCTTTCATTAAAGTGTCCAAGTCTTTTGTGCCAAAGATCCAATTCTGACACCTTCTGCTCTCCATATGTGAACATAGCATGTCCAACATTTCCTTGTACCTTCAATGTGAAAAGCCTTCCTTCTTTCTTTCCTGCAATAACTTGTTTATACCCTTGACTAGGGTCTTCCACATAAACTCCATCATTGGTAAACCTTACCTCATAACCTTTTTCCACAATTTGACCTACACTGATCAAATTCTTTGGAATTGTGGGAACATAAAGTACCTTACTCAGAAGAGTGCTCCCATCCTTAGCCTTGACTGAACCAATTGACTTTACCTTATGCTTTGTATTATCACCTGTCTGAACTGTATGATTAATTGCATTATGATCTAGGTCAGTCATCAAAGCAATATTTCCACTTAAATGATTACTACATCCTGAATCAATATAAAACACTCTCATGTCCTCATGTGAGGTTTCACATGTATTCATAATAAGAGTCGAATCCTCCTTTTGATCTGATGCATAGTTGTAGTAGGTGTTATTATAGGATTGATTTTGGAAGTTTCTTCCACCACCTCTTCCAAAAGAATTCCTACCACCTCTACCTCTGAAATTTCCTCTCTGAAATCTACCACCTCTTGCTCTTTGATTAAAGTTCTGATAATTACCATTTTTTTGATTATTATGCCAACAATCATGAGATAGATGATTGGTCTTACCACATATCCAATAAGCTCTTGCATTATCTTTGTTGTTTCTGCCTCTTCCTCTACTTTTGCCATTTCCTCTTCCTCTTATGAAGTTTGCTTGGTTTGAAGTACCTTCTTCTTCACCTGATTGTTGCTTCCCTTTGTTAGCTTTCTTCTTGTCTTTAGAGTACATTGCATGACCTGCACTCTTATCAACATCTCCTTTGATATCATTCTCAAAAGTTAGCATATGACCTAACAATTGATTCAAATCAGGAGTAAAGTGATCTAATGAAAGTTCTGTAGATAAAATGAAAGGCTTCCATTTCTCATCTCCTCTTAGCCCTGTGAGTATTTGTCTTACCAATTTGTCTTCTTCAATATCTTCATCAACTGCACCTAAAGAATCTGCAATGTCCTTCATCTTTGTCACATAATCAGAAATTGATTGTGAGACCTTCTTCTTGAAGGTAGTAAACTCTGCCCATAGTGAAGCCTTCCTTGATTTGGTTGTATTTTGGAAATGCTCTTCCAAAGCATTCCAAATGTCACAAGCACTCTCAAGTCCTCTAATGTGAGGAAGCAAATAATCATTGACTGCCATGTAGATGATGCTTCTTGCTTGAGCATCCTTCTTCATCCAATTCTTCAAATCTGCAAGCTCCTCCCTAGTTGGAACACTAGGATCTCTGAATTCTGGCTTTTCTTCATCTCCTGTGATGTATCCTATCAGATCTTTGCTCATAAGGTG
The DNA here is from genome assembly GCA_020310875.1 of Ceratopteris richardii. NCBI lineage: Eukaryota > Viridiplantae > Streptophyta > Polypodiopsida > Polypodiales > Pteridaceae > Ceratopteris > Ceratopteris richardii. The sequence continues at coordinate 57,676,367 of CM035443.1, forward strand.
AGCTTCCATCCTCATAGACCATGCAGGATAGTTCTCTCTATCCAACTTTTCAATTTGGAGACTATCTCCCATCTTTACTTCACCTGTAGCTTCAAATCTTTAACCTTTACAGATAATAAATGTATCTTTACTCCGAATGTTGCTCCTTCTGATCCTTTTGATGCTCTTTGTATGTCTTCCTTTGATCTTTCTTCAACCTTTACCCTTCTGCACCTTCAAAATGTAAAGT
>CM035443.1:57681595-57691595 GCA_020310875.1 Ceratopteris richardii
GTGCGCACTGCTTCTACTACTCCATATGTTTCCGCCATCAATAAGAGACCTTCCCTGTACTCTGAGTCAACTCCCGCTTCTTCCAACAACTGAGTCATGAGTACTCTGCTACTCTGTTCAGTGAGTAGTTGTTGCGATCGCACTCTTTCCATGATCTGATACAGCCTTCGGAGTTCTGCTGTATAGGCTGGGGCTTCAGTGGTCTCCTCTTCATACGCACCTTCTTCTTCTGGGTGTCCTTGTTGTTGACTTTGCTGAGCGTCACTCCAATGTACATGTCGACCGTCTGTAGACTTTCTTCTTCTTCGTGAGGATGTGCCCTGCTCCTCTGCCTCTGAATAAAATTCCACATCAGAGAATTGTGTGCTTTGTAGGAATGCTTCGAAGTCCTGGGGGTCCAGTCCTTCAGCATCTCCAGTGGCAGCAAATTCGAATTCAGGTGGAACAGGAGGAGCCGATGGGGTAGCTTGTGTCGTAGTGTCAGATTCCGACCTGGGTATCCTGATGGTAAAGGGAGGTACAGTGGCCTCCCTTAGTGGTGATGCCTCAGGAGTAGTCAGGACTTCCCTTGTCTGGACACAAGGGATCGCACCCCTCATGCGCTTGGATTGATGTGTGGACGTCTTGAGCCTTTTAAACATTTGTAATTGTGCCCAAGTTAAGGCACGTTCAATGGGGACATCATATGCTAGGCATCGGTAAATAATGCGTGTGATTGCACAGCATCCGTTCACCACTAATTTCCTAGAAGCCCGTTTGTTTGCTTCATACAACTGATCTATAATCCATACTGGTAGCTTAATGGGTAACGCACCTGCTTCCGCTAAGTAGAGAGCGAACCAGATCCTCTTGTGTGGTTGTGTGAATCGGTCTTGGCCGGGAAAGGTGAAATGTTGCATGCACATGCGGAGAGGGATGGACACATTTGGGGTGAGTGCTGCCATGTCTTTAAGCTTCAATAGTTTCCTATCCTTCATGTTAGTGGGAACAAGAGCATCCTTTTCAGAGGGTACATGCGTGCCGTGCATATTCAAAGCGTCGCTTACCAACTCCACAGTAATTTCAAACCTCTTCAACTCGTTGTTGCCCAGCAAGGAGGGAAGCACAAATGATCCGGGTTTGTCCTTTTCTTCATTAGCTTGTAATGTGGAGACCAAGTAGTAACATCGGAGGAGATCTGGTTTAGGTAGTGGGGCTTCAAAGTATTCTGCCAGCCCTGCTCGTTGCCATATGGTCTGGAGATCCTCGGTGTTCTGTAAAGTCTCGAACTCCTTGGAGAAAAATTGAAATCGAACCCATGATCTGTCATACTCGCACTTAGACTCCCATATATACTTGGCCTCGCGTAATGGACCTGGCATGCCATTGAACCAATGAGAATTGGCATGGACTCTTTCCGTGATCCCTGTGGGTGGATCCGGCACCGAGATTTGCTGGAGGTGCTGCAGCTCCACCGGTCGTTCAGTTGGTGGCACATCCACAGGTAGACTATCCACATCAATCCCTGCAGTAAGTATCCCTACTTGTGAGCCTAAACCTGTCGCTTCTGCCATTTTACTGCTTGCCTTCTGATTCTGTGAGAATATAGAATCATGTGTTAACATCGTAATGGACAGAATAAATCCGTTGTTGTCCCCGTTACAACATTAACATGAGGTAGATGGTGAGTTAGTGGTTAGTAAGTGCACGAAGACAGTGTGTGTAGTTAATGTTTGTGTATTCCTAGGAGACTAATGCCGTTAGTAAGTGGGGGCGAATTTACAAATTGGGGTCGGGGGGTTTATTACAGGTCTTAAGCTGCCAAATGCAGTGGATGGGTTTTTCCTTTGGTTTCGTAGAGGCGCTAGAGAACATTATAGGTGTATCAGCTTGAACATGAGGCCTTTTAGGGACCCATTTACAAGTGATTACGTGCGTGCTCTTGGTTCTTGGTGTGTTCCTGAGTGTTGAGAACGAGTGAATACGGGCTGTACGCGTAGTTGGGTTATGCTGCATAGGTTGTGGCCTTGGCGTAGCTACTTGTGCCCTCAAGCAAGCCTTAGGCACCCAAATTTGTCTTGATTGTGGGCTAGCCTTCATCGACTTTGTGGGCACCCAAATGGATTTCACTTTAGCTGAAGAATTTCTGTCAGACTTCTTAGTGGCGTCACGTTGTTGGTTACTAGTAAGAAGTTTTGCCCGTGTGGTTGTCGTGAGTGCAACCGGGTGTTCGCCTTTCCGCACCCACACTTGGTTTACTTTCCGGGACATTCTGTTGCGCAGGTACTTTTGATCTCGGACATAGGTAGTACTCTGCTTCTTCTGCCTTTGATCCACCTTTGGTTGCTGCCTCCTTCTGGCCTTTGGAAAAGAAGGGAGTTCCATTGCATCCCTGACTCCTTTTTCGCAAATATCATTCCTCTGCAACACATGGTTTTGAACAAGAACAGCATGGTCATCTTCATGTGTACCCCTGGAAGGACCAGGAGTCTGTGCCTTTCCTAGTTCCTTGAGTGCTCCATTGTCTAATTCTATTGTAACTCGACTATGATTGACCCAAACCTGGAGAAGTCCACTTCTTAGGTTTAAGTTAATCGCTTGGTCATAGATCCAATCTTGACCCAAGACTAGAGGTTCAGTGAGATCCTCATCTTGACACACCAGTACTTTAACTGTCATTGCCTCATCATGAATGTAGAGGGGAAGTTCCACCTCGCCCATGCAAGGGGTTTCCACGCCTCCCAATCCTATGAGATATGCTTCCACAGGATTGACAGTTAACTGTAACTCTTGACAGTAAGACACTCTAACAGCACTAGTGGCTGCACCTGAGTCAATCAAGGCTCTTACGGTCCTTGCACTCTTTCCTTGTCCTATATCTAGGGTTACGAAAGGACGTCGATCAGTTATCCTATGTGAGCTGGTTCCTGCGACTTCACACATTGCCATATGATATCCTTGATCTGCATAGTCATTTGTCCTAGGCTGCTCTCTACCTTGCCTTCGTAATTTCATCCTTCTGATGCGTTCTAAAGCTTCTGCTTGAGCTTCTTCTCTAATTCTCTTTTCTTCCTCTTTGCGTTTCTTAGCAGTGTTGAGTCGGCTCAGCATTTCCTCCGTGAGGGGTTCCTGATACAACTTGACTCTGCATCCGCTAATATAGTTAGGGAGAACATCACCCTCTAACGTGGCTAATTGTACTGCTCCACTCGTGGAGATCCTATTGATAATCATAGGTCCCTAGCCTCTCTTTTCTAGCTTCCTCGCGTGTTGTTTCAGTGTATAGACTAAGACTAGATCTCCTGCTTTCAAGCCTTTATCCTTCACATGGGCATCGAAATATGCCTTCTGTCTCTTCTTGGCTGCATATATTCCTGCAGCGGCTCTCAGTCTTGTTTCCCCTAATCGTTCAAGGTCAAAGATCCTAGAGGAGAGCTCATGACCTGTCCATTCGTGCTCTTGTGCTAGTTTCAACGTAGGAATCAGGAAATCCAAGGGTAGTACAGCGCTTTGGCCCAATACCATCTGAAAAGGGGTGGCTTGAAGTACCGTTTTGTAGGCGACTCGGTATGCCCAAACAGCATGGTGTAGCTGTTTGTCCCAATCAGAGCGTTTCGTGTTCACTAATTTCGTCAGTACATTGCATAAAATCTTATTAGTGCTCTCAGCTTGTCCATTAGCTTGAGGGTGATAGGGGGCAGACTTCTTGTGTATTACCAAGAATTCTTGGAGTAGATTTTCAATCACTTCGTTCAAGAAATGAGTGCCTCTATCACTTACAAGCTCTATAGGTAGCCCATATCTCGTGAATACATTCTCAAACAAGAATTTAGCAGTTGTTTGAGCATCGTTCTTTGTCGTAGCCTTTACCTCTACCCACTTAGTTAGATAGTCTGTTGCAACAATGATGTATTCCGCATGAGAACCCTTAGCTGGGGATTAATAGGACCTACGAAGTCTATTCCCCACTTAGAGAATGCACGTCCACCCATCATAGGTTTCAGTGGCATCTCATCTTTGCGTATAGGATACTGAGTCCTCTGACAGACATCACACCATTTCACATAGGTATGTGCATCCATGTGAAGGGTAGGCCACCAGAAACCCGCAAATAGTATTGCCTTGATCACCCGATCTGGTCCAAAGTGTCCTCCTGCTACACCTTGGTGAGCAGTTTCCAAGATCTCGAGATATTCACTTTCATGGACACATAACCTCAGGTAACCATCTTTACCGCGCTTATATAGATTATCACCTATGAGTGAGTAATCCTGGGCTTCTTGTTCTAAACTCCTTTTCCTAGCCAGTGTCATGTCTGGGGGGAATGTGTTTGTCCTCAGGAAGGATACTAGTGGTTCACTCCAATCTGGCACAATGGATACTTTATACAGAGTGGCGTGTTCCACTGGTGGTTTTGTGCAACAGATTGGGCATTCCTTGCACAACTTTTGGACATCCGCTTCCATAGTTGGCCAATGCACTCCGAATCTCTTTAGAGTCTGTAAAGTTCGTTGCTTTGAATGGTGTTGCTCTAACGCACCTACATGTGCTAATTGCAACCATTTAGCGTACTCATCCTCTTCTACGCAACAAGCCAAGATCCCTTGATCTGTGTGCTTATACATGCTTCCTGCCATGATGTGGTACTTTTGGGCTTTTACAACCTCCCTATTCTGTGTGTTTACCACTGGATGGTTAGGCCCGTATGTCAATACTGGTACCAATGGCTTAGCCCACTGCGGTACAACTTCCAAATTAAACAAGTAAGCATCAGGAAGGTCATCTGACACTCCTTGTGGGGCTTCTCCCGATGTGAGCCTAGAGAGATGATCAGCTCTCAAATGAGTCCTACCTTTCCTTACCACCACTTCAAAGTCATATTCCATGAGCAAGAGAAACCATCTCACTAACCTTCCTGTATTGCATGGCTTGTTTACAAGGTATAGCAATGCCTGATGATCAGTAAAAAATTTAAACTTATTTGCAAGCAAATAGTGTCTAAATTTCTTAACTGCATATACCATGCCTAAGCCTTCTCTCTCCGTAGTGGTGTAATTCCATTCAGCCGCATTCAATTGTCTACTGGCATAGGCAATTGGAAGATCCATATTACCTTCACCAGTAGGTTGTGCAAGCACACATCCAATAGCATAATTGGATGCATCCACATGAACATGGAATGGTTTATTCCAATCTGGTGTGGTCAAGATTGGTGTTGAACATAATCTTCGTTTAAGCTCCTGGAAGGAATTCTCACATTCATCCGTCCACACAAAGTTAGTCAGAAGTCCGTACATGGGCTTTGCAATGACAGCATACATGTGTATGAATCGTCGGTAATAACCACAATGCCCCATGAAAGCTTGTACTTCCTTGACATTCTTTGGCCTAGGTAGCTCTGCTATGGCTCTCACTTTTTCTTCGTCGGTAGATATGCCATTCTTTGACACTATGTGTCCTAGAATCTTGCCTTGCCTGACCATAAAAACGCACTTTTCTGGGTTCAAGCAGACTTGATATTCTCTACATTTGTCAAAGATTTGTCTGAGTTCAGGGATATGGGTTTGTCTAATGTTGGAATGAGCACAAAGATCATCAACGTAGACTTCTAAACTCTTCCTCAGGAACTCCTTAAACACATGGCACATCAGCCTCTGGAAGGTAGCTGGTGCATTGGTAAGCCCAAATGGCATTACTCTAAAAGCAAAAATGCCCCATTCTGTGGCAAAGGCTGTCTTATGCTGATCCTCTGGGGCTATGGCTACTTGATTGTAGCCCGAAAATCCATCAAGGAAGCTGTACACTTCCTTTCCTGCCACTCTTTCTAAGAGATGTTCTGTGATGGGAAGCGGATAGTTATCTCGAATTGTGGCTGCATTAACCTTTTTCAAGTTAATGCACACACGCAGCTTGCCATTCTTCTTGGGCACCACTACGATGGGGGATACCCACTCAGTGTGCTCGATTTCATAGATAAATCCAGCTTCAACCAATCTATCTATCTCTTCTTTGATCTTAGCAGCGTAATTATCGTTATATGTATAGGGCTTTTGCTTAGAGGGTTTAGCATCTGAAGTCATGGGAATGGTGTGTGAGCATATGTCAGGGTCAACACCTTTCAAATCCTTGTAACTCCAAGCGAATACATCTCTGTATTCTCTTAGCAAGGCAATCAACTCGTGCTCTTCTTCTTCTGTCAGGTCATGGCCTATATACGTGCATCTCTCCTCTCCTTCTTCTATGGCCACTACTATTTTCTTGGTAGTTTCTTTGTTATCATAGGCCTCTCCTGATTGTGCCTCTCGTTTAGGCATTCTAATCATGACTCTCCTATCATCTATCTCATACTTCTTAAAATTTTCTGGGACCTCAAACAAAGATTCTTCCTCTTCTGGTGAGGTTTCTCTTTTTTTCCGTTTCTTTCCTTCTTCCTTCGGGGTCACATGTGTTGCTAATCTTACATCATTTGTAACTTCTCCATGCCTCTGGGGTTGAAATTCTACTTCATAGAAGTATTCTTCATCTGATGCAAATGGTGGGTCCATAATGATAGACTCGAGATCGGAGTCACTTGCATCCTCAAATGCATCAGGGCTAGGTTCGCATTCTTCTAAAACTACCTCTCCCATGATCGGCTCTATGGAGAAGATTGAAATGTCATAGCCATCCTCATCACAGTGAGGTGTCCATTGTTCTTCATTGATGGCTACATCCATGGTTGCTAAAATTTCTGCCTAGCCATGGGGTTCAAATTCCTCGTCAGGAAAGACTACAGGTGCATAGGCTGGGTCTTGGATTGATCTATGGGTTTCTTTTGCACCTACCTCTCTGGCTTTCTCTCTCTTCTCTTCTTCTACTGCTACCTTGCACATCCATAAGTGGGTGTCTTCATGCATCCATGAGGATCCAGACCCTATGGAATGCACCGATTCTGTGTCATCTTTAGCTCTATGGATGGGATTCCATTGGATAGGAGGGACATCTCTATGAGAATAATCCTTGAGATTGACTTTGGTCGTAACACCCAAGTGTTGCAAATACAAGGAGTTGGTTCCCCAATCCTGTACCACTTGCAATTGTCGCATAAATGGTCTTCCCAAAATCATCTCATAGGCATGATTTTTGCTGAAGTCACATATAGCAAAGCTATGCTCAAACTCAACACCACAAGTGGAGAGAGTTATGCCTTCTAGCAATCCCGAGGGCCTCTCTATATGACCATCGGCCATTTGCAATTTCATTCTCGTTGGCCTGAGTGCCGGCTTGCCCCAACGCTTCCATAGGGAAGTAGTGGCAATTGCAACTCCTGCACCTGAGTCCAAAATTGCCTTGGTGGTGTACTCCTGGTAGGTGATGGGAAGATAGGTGTTCCCTTCTTCACCTTCACACATATCTCCTATCTTATCCAAGGGAATTTCTGGCACTGTCCTATAGGATCCTACTTGGGAACGAGGTTTTGCTATCTCTGGTACTTGTTTGGCTACATGTTTCCATAATTCAGGTCTAACCTTGAGTAGCTCTTCTAACTTGAGATTACACTGCACGTTAGTGTTCTTCACTACCTCTGTGTTCCTAGGTATGACTGAGTCGTCGTTCCTTACCATGACTGTGGGTGCTCTCATACATGTGGACTTTGCTTCCCATGGGCCTGTGAAGTGGGGTAGTTCCTGTATGGAATTAGACTCAAAGTCCAATCTCTCATGAGACTGAGTACTCTCATGTTCCCCGTAAATAGATGGGATGTTTTGTGGGAATTGGTCGTGTGCATCATCCACAAGTTCAAAGGGAGGGGCGACTTCACTTTCGTTATCCCATTTGTCTTCTTGAATCTCTCGTAGGAAGTCCGGTGCAAACCGATTCATAGAAGAAGAAGTGTCTGGCTCCGTAGAATTAGGTACATAAGCAACCTGGGAAGGAGGGCGTATTCTATCGTTGGCTCTCTCCTCGTTCTCATAGATGGCGGGAGCACAAGCTTCCTGGGAAGGATTACTTATTCTATTACTTTTCCGAACAGGCTCATACGCTCCCTGAGAAGGAATGTAGGCAACCTGTGGAGGTACGTGAGCTTTCGAGGGAGGCTCATCTGCCTTTTGGGAGGGAAGATAAGCTTCTTGAGGAGGCACATGGGCTTCCTGAAGAGGTTGGCTTATCCGTTCTCTTGCCCTTTCCTTTCTTTGAGGGGTAGGTTCCTTTTCTGATTGTGCAATTAGCCTCTCTATTCTTTCTAAGGAGGGAAAGTTGTCTGGTTTAGTGGAATTGGCCGCATAAACTTCCGATGGGGAATGGTTCATGTTTTTGCTTGCTTTCTCTCTCTCTTGATTTTTTTCTTCCTTGGCAGATCTTGCAATTATCCTCTCTAACTTCTCTAGGAATCCATCCAAGTGTAATTGCGTTTTGGCTGAGCTCGAGTAATTGAAAAGGCGACTGGCTTCAAACATAGTCTGAGCCAATGCGACCATTTTCGCGCACAGTTTGGTTCTTTCTATCTCTAGGTCAGCTCTAGGATAGCACTTGTCATGATCCGTGACGTTTGGCCCTTCTTGGATTCTGGCCTGATATGCTTTAAGCATCATGTCTATGTCTTCAGGAGTGGGATCAGCTAATACCGATCCTGTTTGGGGTGGTGGGTGGGTTACGTGGGGTGTCTTAGAGGGTGGAGGGATGGAGGGTGATGGGGATGGTAGCGGTGGGAATGTGTGAGAGTGCAGTTGAGATGTGATCTCTATGATTTTAGCCTTGGTTTCTCGTAGACTTTCCTCAAGTTCACTCATCTTCTTTGCCCATTGCCTTTTCATGCGTTCGCGGCTATCTCTCCAAGCTCTTGTTCTCTTTTTATTTTGGCTCTCAGTATCGCTAGCGTCTGGGCTCTTTTCCTTGCCTACCCCTTGGTTTTGCTTCACTGCTTGAGCTCTCGTGACTACCTGTACGGGTGTAGTGGAAGTAATACTTCCGCTGGAATCTACCACTAACTCAATAACGTTGATGGGCGTGATTTTTGGCATATTATTGGGGTTCTTTGGACAATCTCGTAAGAGATGCTCTTTTCCACAATCTTGGCAAAAACCTTGGATCGTCACTGACTGGGGTTGTGTAGGAGGAGGCAAGGGACAATCACGAATGAGGTGATCTCCTTGGCATCTGTAGCACGGTCCTCTTGGGAATGAAGGTCTTACTTGCCTAGGTTGAGGCCTAGGGTTGGGGTTTGCATACATGACGTTCGTGCAATCCGACTCCCAACTTATTTCATTTGGCTCTTCACTATAGTAGGACTCACCATGTTCTGGAGACTGCATGTAGTACGCCTGGGGACTATCAACATGTGTAGAATCAAAGCTATGGTCACTGAGGTCGTTTTCAGAAAGCAAGGATGTTACCGGAACTAAGGCTCTATTCATGTTCTCTTCTGCAGCAGTATACTTTACCGGGATCACATTGGCTGGAGCTGGGGGTTGTTGTGCTAGCACAGGCTGAGGCCTTGGTTGGTTTTGATATTGTGGTTGATAATTTTGTTGAGGTCTGCCATATGGCTGTGGAGGGTACTAGTTCTGGTATCTGCCTTGTTGGTAGGGCTGAGGGTAGGGTTGCCTAACTGCCTGCTTGTTGTATGGGCAATCTTGTGCGGTGTGATTGGTGTATCTCCGTTCTATGGTGCAATATTGGCTATTAGGATTTACTTGGGGCTGAGCCATAATGGGGCAGACATTTGCCATGTGGTCACCACCACAGGTGTAGCACCTTTTCACAGGGGCAAACCTTGGGATTTGTTTACTAGTTACCCCTAATTTCTGAGCTACTTTCTCTGCGAGTTCCTCAATTGATGTGGATTGCGTGGAAGATTGACTAGATGCACTATCTGAATCTTTGTAGATTTTGGAAAGCTCTAGTTCTTCCCCTAGGTTATCTTCAATGTCAATGCACATACGTACACACTCTTCTATAGTCCTAGGGTCTTTCAGATACACATAGGATCTCAATTTCGTACTCAACAATCCATCAAGGAATAAGGCTACTTGTTTGGCAG
>CM035443.1:57699095-57704095 GCA_020310875.1 Ceratopteris richardii
AGGGGCAAAGGAAGGTTTGGAGGAAGGCAAGGCCACTCAAGAAATCAAGGACATGACCAAGGCACCTCATCACAAAGAGGGAGAGGAAGATCAAGAGGAAGAGGAGGACGACATCAACAAAACAGGAATCAAGATGGCGAAGGATGTTACATATGTGGCAAGTTTGGCCACTATGCTAGAGATTGCTACCAAGGAGGAAACCAAAGGAACTATAATCAAGGTTCTTCATACAAAGGCCAAGGTAATTATGCTTCTACAAGTTCAGAAAATGACAATCTCTTGATGATGCACATGAATGGGAATTCAAGCAAAGTAGATAACACTTGGTATATTGATAGTGGATGTAGCAACCATATGAGTTGCAATGCTTCTTGGTTTACTAATCTACATGCTCCCAAAGGTAAAGGACATGTAGAAACAGGTGATGATACAGCCCATGAGATCTCCCATGTTGGAGATGTAGCTTTGGATGACAAGGAGGAAGGAAGATGTCTCAAGGATGTCTTGCATGTACCTACCATCACAAAGAACTTGGTGTCCGTTGGGCAAATGGTTGAAAGAGGCTATCAAGTAAGGTTCAACAAAGGTGGATGCTTTGTGGAGAACCCTAAGCAAGGTTACAAGGTCATAGCAAGAGGAAAGAAGCAAGGGAGACTCTTCACTTTGGAGGTAAATTCTCATTCTACTCAACATGTCTACTTCACATATGGAAACAAGAGGATTTCGGAGTTGGACTTGTGGCACAAGAGGATAGGTCACATCAACATACAAAGAATGAAGGAAATGCAATTCAAGAGGCTGGTTGAAGGTCTTCCCAACTTCCAAGGACAAGGTATGAAGCATTTATGTGAATCTTGTCAACTAGGGAAGCAAGCGAGACTTCCATTCAAGAAGAGTGGCTACATAAGCCAACATCCATTGGAGTTGATACATACAGATGTGTGGGGGCCAACGAAAGAGCAATCCATTGGAGGTAACAAGTACTTTGTCACTTTTATAGATGATTGCACAAGGATGGTTTGGGTTTATTTCATAAAAAACAAATCAGATGTGTTTACATGTTTCAAAGCATTCAAGGCAATGGTAGAGAAGGAAATAGGTACATATATCAAGAAGCTAAGGTCCGATGGAGGGGGAGAATATTTCTCAAATGAGTTTTCTGATTTTTTAATGGATCAAGGCATCAAGAGGCAAGTAACATGCAGGTACACACCCCAACAAAATGGAGTAGCAGAGAGAAAGAATAGATACATTGCCGAGATCGCTAGAGCAATGCTTAATGAGATGAATGTACCTAACATGTTTTGGAGTGATGCAGCAAATACCGCCGTGTATCTAATGAATAGGGCTCCTACCTCAGGGATCCATGGCTTGACACCATATCAAGCCTATTATGGTAAGAAACCTGATCTTTCCCACTTGAAGATATTTGGATGTACTTGTTATGTACATGTGCCAAGTGAATTGAGGCACAAGCTACAACCAAAGGCAGAAAAGTGTGTGTTTCTAGGATATTCAAATGATCATAAAGGTTACAGGTGCTTCAACCCAAATACAAAGGACTTGAGGATATCAAGGGATGTAGCATTTGATGAGCTACTCCCTTGGTATAAGAAGTATGATTGTATGCAGGACTATGAAGAAGAAAAGCATGGACATGATGAAGAACAAATCGACCTAGAGCTAAGCGGCCCAAGGTGTTCCATCAATGAAGATAGTTCAAGCATGAACTCACCATGGAGGGGGAGATCTTCATCAAGCTATGAAGCACAATCAATCAACAAAGGCAAAGCAACATTGGTGGAGTTGGATGAAGAAGGTAATGAAGTTGAAGATGATGAAGGACACATGATGGAGAAAGAAGCCACGTCAAAGAAAGAGATCAAGTTCCCAAGGCAAAGGAGGTTTATTCCTCCAAAAGGTGAAGAAAGGAAGTCTTCTAGAGTTAAGTATCCAACTCAAAGGTTTACTTATGATTCATACATGGCAACACATTATGCATATATGAACAAAGTAGTAGAAGATCATGAGCCCGATTGCTATGAAGATGCAAGCAGGTACACCGAATGGAAAGAGGCAATGCAAGAAGAGATCAACGCACTTGAGGAAAATCAAACATGGACTCTAGTGCCCAAGAAGGAGAACATGAAGGTAATAGGTAATAAGTGGGTGTATAAAGTAAAGAGGAATTCAGATGGATCTATTTCTAGGTTCAAAGCAAGATTGGTGGCCAAGGGTTTTGCACAAACCTATGGAGTGGACTTTGAAGAGACATTCAGCCCCGTGGCAAAGATGAGCACCATTAGGACACTCATTGCAATGGCTGCTAGCAAAGGATGGAAGCTCTTCCAATTGGATATCAAGAATGCCTTTCTCAATGGAGACTTGGAAGAAGAGGTATACATGGAGCAACCACTAGGTTTTGTTCATAAAGAGTTTCCACATCATGTTTGTAGGTTGAAAAAGGCACTTTATGGCCTAAAGCAAGCTCCAAGGGCTTGGAACCAAAGATTGGTGGACTATTTGATCAAATGTGGTTACAATCAATGCAAGGCGGATCCATCTCTCTTCATCAAACAAAGAGGAGAACTTGTGGTCTACATGTGTGTGTATGTAGATGATCTTATCATTACAGGTAATGATACAAAGGGCATTGAGGAGATCAAGGCAAAGCTTGGAAAGGAGTTTAGGATCTCTGATCTTGGAGATCTTAGGTATTTTCTTGGCATTGAAGTTGTATACAAAGAAGAAGGTATTATGCTCATACAAAGGAAGTATATTCTAGACCTACTTGAGAGGTTTGGGATGCTACATTGCAAGCCTATTTCAAATCCCATGGAAGTTAATGTAAAGCTAAGCTCCATTGATGGAGAGCCATTAGAGGATGTAACTTTGTATCGATCTATTGTAGGCTCTTTCAATTATGCCACAATAACCAGGCCTGACATAGCATATGGAGTTGGAGTGTTATCACAATTTATGCATAGTCCAAGGACTACACACTTGCAAGCTGCAAGAAGAATGTTGCGATATCTCAAAGCCACTATAAATGAAGGATTGTTCTACTCATTTGATGATGATATGCAGGTCAAAGCTTATTCCGATGCCGATTGGGCCGGTTCGAAGGAAGATAGAAGGAGTACAAGTGGTTACCTAGTCATGCTAGGTAGCAAGATCATCTCATGGATTTCAAAGAAGCAACCCACGGTGGCATTATCTTCCACCGAGGCTGAGTATAGAGCTTTGGCTCAAGTCACATGTGAGCTAATGTGGATTAAGAAGTTATTTATGGAGTTTAATTTGCAGGTTGACACATATCCAATTTTTTGTGACAACATGAGTAGCATTCATCTAGCATCGAACCCTGTCTATCATGCTAGAACCAAGCATATTGAAGTGCACTATCACTTCATAAGGGAAAAGGTGATATCCAAGGAAGTTTCAATACATCATATTGGTACTAAGGACCAAGTTGCGGACATGTTTACAAAGGCTTTGGATGGGATGAAGATTTCCAAATTCAAGCAATGCATCAACATGAAGGAGCTTGGATGAGGATGAAGAATTGAAGCTTGAGGGGGAGTGTTAAAAGTCAAGCTTCAAGCTAAAAATTCGTGGGGAATCTTTTATGGACATGTGGAGCAATCAAAGGAAGCCAAAAGCCACGAGATTCCATCAAGAAAAGTCACTCAACCACTCCCCAAGTCATCTCAACTAATTCCTCCAAGTTAGGAGGCTGATTTGGAAAGGTAGTTCCTAGATTTTAGGGGCACACCTCTCACTATAAAAGGAGCATGTATCCCGACTTCTTTTGGGCCATCTTCTTGGAGTTTTAGCTCATGTAAAGTGAGCACTAAGTGCTGGAGTTGTGATAAGCAAGCCCCTTGCTTAAGCAACCCCCTTGCTTGCTTGTTTGTTTTCTTTTAGTAGGCATATCTATGTGTGTGCGCAGGCAGTGTTGCAACTCTCTACCCCTGAGTTGTTAGCATTGGTTCTCCCTCATATGGTATCCATTTGATGTAGTTCTTGTCTCATTGGATAGCTATAAGAGTCTATTTTATGCTTACCAATTCTCTGGAGCATTCTCTGAGTAAGCTGGGAGCAACATTCATTTTAGTGAAGTTGTGTGATTGATATCTCTCTCTTTGTGTAGGCTCTGTTGGAAATATTTTGCTCTCTGTTGTAAGGGCTGGTTCTCCTTCTCTATCTATCCATTTGCTATGATTTTGGTGTCATTGGGTAGCTATTAGAGTCCTCTAAAGCTGACATAAGTTTGAGATTCATTCTCTGTATAATCTCTGAGAAAAGTTTGCTGGAGTGAAGTGAGGTCTCTGCTTGACTAGCAGTTGTGAGCATTCAACTAGCTCATGTTGTAGACATTGTTTCTCTTTGTGTAAGCATCCATTTCAAGTGAAATTTGTTTTGTTGGAAAGCCCTTGGTGTCTACTACAGGTCTACAAAAGCTCATTGGAGTTCTCTGCATAAGCTCTGAGTAAGAGCATTTGTGGTGTGCAGAGGTCAAAGAAGGATACCTGTGGAGGTCATTCGCGCTTCATCGTTGCTTAGGGGTTGAGATACTTCCCCCATCATATATGTATATGTATATGTATATGTATATGTAAATGTATATGTATATGTCTATGTATATCTGTATGTTTATGTATATGTATATGTATATGTATATGTATATGTTTATGTATATGTATATGTATATGTCTATGTATATGTATATGTCTACGTATATGTATATGTATATGTATATGTATATGTATATATATACGTATATGTATATGCATATGTATATGTATATGTATATGTATATGTATATGTATATGTATATGTATATGTATATGTATATGTATATGTATACGTATATGTATACGTATATGTATACGTATATGTATACGTATATGTATACGTATATGTATACGTATATGTATACGTATATGTATATGTATATGTATATGTATATGTATATGTATATGTATATGTATATGTAT
>CM035443.1:57711595-57744095 GCA_020310875.1 Ceratopteris richardii
TTCTAAGTGGGGTATAGACTTTGTAGGACCCATTAACCCCGTTGCAAAAGGTACACATGCTGAATACATTATTGTTGCCATGGATTATCTTACCAAATGGGTAGAGACCAAGGCCACAAAAAAGAATGATGCACACACGACTGCAAAATTCTTATTCGAAAATGTCTTTACAAGAAATGGATTGCCTATAGAGTTAGTGAGCGATCGAGGAACTCACTTTCTAAACCAAGTCATTGAATATTTGTTACAGGATTTTATGGTGATTCACAAGAAATCTGCACCATATCATCCTCAGGCCAATGGTCAGGTTGAAAGCACTAACAAGATCCTTTGTAACGTACTGACCAAACTCGTGAACAACAAATGTTCAGATTGGGACAAACAGTTACACCACGCTATTTGGGCATATCGAGTGGCCTACAAGACCATACTCAATGCAACTCCCTTTCAGATGGTGTTTGGTCAGAATGTTATGCTTCCTTTGGACTTCTTGATACCGACCCTTAAGGTTGCACAAGAACATCAGTGGACTGGGCATGAATTATCAGCAAGAATAATGGACTTGGAACAATTAGGAGAAACCAGGCTGAGAGCAGTAGCAGGAATATACGTAGCAAAGAAGCGATAGAAAGCATATTTTGATGCACATGTGAAAGATAAAGGCTTAAAAGAAGGAGATTTAGTCCTATCATATACTCTGAAACAACACACACGGAAGTTAGAAAAGCGAGGTTATGGACCTATGATCATTAACAGACTCTCGACAAGTGGAGCTGTACAATTAGCCACCTTAGAAGGGACATAATGCCTAATTACATTAGTGGCTGTAGAGTCAAGTTATACCAGGAACCTCTTACTGAGGATATGCTTAGAAGACTCACGTTGGCAAAGAAGCATAAGGAGGAAGAAAATAGAATACGCGCAGAAGCTCAGGTAGAAGCTATAGAACGCATTAAGCGCATGAAGCTAAGAAGACAAGGACTAGGGAGAGAACACTATAATCATCTGGAAATGACACCCAGATACCCCATGGCTATGTGTCAAGCAAAGTCAAGTACCCATCCTAGCATAGTGGATCGGAGACCATTCATTACAGTCAGGCTAGAGCATGGCAACCCTTGCCAAGAGCTCAGGGCTTTAATTGACTCAGGTGCTGTGACTAGTGCGATTAGATGGTCCCACTATAAGGACTCATGAATAGAAATGCGGCCAATTGAGGCATACCTCATAGGGCTAGGAGACATGGAAACCCCTTGCATGGGTGAGGTGGATCTTCCTATCATCATACATGAAGTGACCTTGATAGTGAAGTTACTAGTGTGCCATGATGAGGACTTGATAGAACCCCTAATCCTTGGCCAAGATTGGCTATACGATCACTCAGTGGACCTAAATCTTAGACAAGGCTCCTTGCAGATTGGATCCTTAGATCAAAAGCGAGTGATACCGCTTGACTTCCCTAACGGCATTCCGACTGAGGTATGTAACCCTAGACCATATGAACAGCATGCGGAGGAGGACCGGAAGATCTTTGGTCAGATGAGTCATGTTACGTCTACACCAACCCATGCGGGCTTCGTGATGGACAATTGTCAATCAGAAGGATGTCAGGAGATTTTCCCTTGGGCTTCCTACAAACTAGAAGGGGCAATCACCCAATCGCTTGGTCAAATGGACACAATCAGCGGTCAGGCGGGTTACATCAGTGGACAAATGGGGACAATTGTAGGTCAGGTGGACTACATCAGCAGCCACATGGGCAAAATACCCTGTAGTGCCCATCCTTCCACACTTACTAACGATTGGCCTAGATTAATAGTACAAAACGGAGCACTTCCTAATGGGCAAGTTTCGCAAGTGCTGGACCTCCCTTCTTTTCCAAAGCAGAGTGTCCATCTGACCTCTCAATCTGAACCACTAAGGAGTCAACCACGACGAAGGAACCCATACCAACGACAATATCAGACGACACAAGGAAGCAAGCTGCAATATCAGTATCACAAAGTAAGCGGCACGAGACAAATATGGGTGCCAAAAGGACAGAAACCATGGACAGATTTCAACAATGCAGACAATGACAAGAAGAATTCAAGGCAGAAGTAGAGTCAATATTCAACACCTTCTAGACCTTCTTCTACGAGTACGAACAATCGACAAATTTGGATGGCCAAGAAGTACCTTATGAATCGACCCACACCCACGTAGATTTGGGTACCTAAACAGTGTATCATAGCTCAACCCTCAAGCCATGTAATACATAACCCTCAGAAATCTCTTCACCCTTTAACCCCACCACATCTGATCTCAACTTTTGTCCCTCAGCAAAAACATACCACCCGCTCAAAAACTCTTAGGAAATGGATACCGAAATGTATCCAGACGTCTTCTCCGACCCCCTTCTCTAACATCACTCCCACCACGACTAATCTACAACCTTGTAATAACTCATTCACGATTGAACCTTGTACAAATCCACACACTATAACCCACCATCACTTGTAATAACACCTCATCAAGAAATGTATACATCATCTAAAGCATGTAGGTGTCTAGAGACCTGCATTAGTTTGCAGCAATCATTCCATAAACCACATCACAACACTTGGCTACACGGGTTACACCTCGGTTATGGAAAGGGCTTGTGTCTCACTTTAATGGGATCATGATTAATTTCCATACTAATGTGTTAATCTTTTGTAGCAAATCTGCTACACACTCGCATCACTCATCATGCAGGTAGAAGGACCATCTGAAGCTGGCACTAGTGTACCCATGGCCCATATTGGTGAACTATTAGCCGAGCCCCATCCTACGGCTCAACCACCAGAATTTCAAGGATTTCCAGGACCTATCCTGATTGACGACCTTCCTAGGGGATATACTGAAAAGATTCATCGCAATTCTCACTGGCTTCAAGGTCTAGTAGGCCCATTGGCGGATGCAGATTTCATTTTTGAGGCCAATTTAACTTTTGATAAACGTACTTGGGGCAAGTACCAATTTTTCTCAGGAGAATTTGAAGGACTACAAAACAGAGAAGACTTAATGCATGTTTGGGCAAGAGCAGGCTTCACAGAATATTTCAGTGATCCTTTGCCTAAACCGGATTTCTATAGATGCTACTACTTGGTAACAACATTGAGAGCTTCCGAGAACAAAGATTCGCCAGGAACATTCATTTTGCCGTCTTTGGTAAATGATCCGCCATATAAGAAGTTTTATCTGTCTAAAGATTTGATTAGAGCTGCTATTAAGATACATGGAATGCACACGCCGACAGAACGAGAAAGGCTAATTCCAGAGCCTATGAAACCTGGGGATGTTACTAAGTGGGAAGATATTTCAGCAATCACACATGAGCTCTCTAAACCGTTGAGGATATGTATGCAGCACTTCACTTTCCCCGCTCAGGATAGATTCACCATGCCCCATAAACGCATCTGGTTTGGATTATATTTAGCATGTACTCGACCACAAACAATTGATCTGGCTAGCTGGATAATTGATTAGTTTTACTTAGCACAACACAGATGGGAAAGAAAGAAAGTAGTCAATGGATGTTGTGCTCTCACACGCATTGTATATATGTGTTTGGCATACGATTTGCCAATCGAGTGTGCAATGACAAGCGAGGAGCTGAAAGCATTCAAGGGAACAACAAAGAAAGCTAGGAAGGCTAGCAAAGGACGAGCGGGAAAGCACATGAGAGGAACCATTCCATGCCTATAGGTCCTAGAATCACCGTCACCACAACCCTCTCCAGAACAGTCTCCGACAGAAGCCCCTGTAACTGTACAACCTATTCACATACGATTATCTTGACCTATTGTTACGAAAGGCACTACCAGTGCAGTTACCTCATAGGCAACATCAGTCCAGGAACCTACCACCACTGTAGCAGAAGTTCCCACCACTATTGGTGCGGAAGCTTTTTCTTTTTTGATACCCAACTTGGAAGCAGAACCGACAGACACAACATTCGATTTCGAGATGCAAGATGTGTTTTCAAGTGAGTTTTAGTTTTCAGAAGGACAAGTTTTCTCTCAAGAATATGAACGTCCAAGCTACCCAACGACTCCCCCGGATCAACCACAAGGACAAGTAGTGTCTAGTTTCGAGGAAGAAAGAATAGAAACCGATGAAGATGACGGAGATGATGAAGCCAGCCAGGGCACTCATGAATCCCAAGAAAATGTACAGACAAATGAATGAGGACAGCAAACCGACACCCAAGGTGACAGGAGCACACATGAAGAAGAAACATTTGAAGCAGCAGCTTATACGTTGGCCATCAAACAGTTATATCGCACTATGGAAAAAGTTTGGGCACGTAAGAAGTTAAGGGAGGAAGAGAGCCAAGCACTTATAGAACAGGAACTTGTCTCAGGTGGTTTCAAAGAAGTATACATTAGAGGCTTCAGGGAACTTGTCAAATCAGTGGGATCCACCGAAGCCTTAAGATATTTACAGAGGAAACCATTACCGCAGTACGACCCTCACAGAGTTCGCTTACTAACCAAACCTGGTGAATACATTCGTGTACCCACAGGTGCACAATCTTCAAAACAAGCCAGGGAAGCACGTCTCGTCCCTGAAGCGCTCAGGAGCTCCTACAGAATTACATCCGACAGACCTCACAACAATGTTCTGTCGAGGATGCCAGAAGTGAGAGGGAGGGGGGTGTTGACAGTAGCCAGAGGCATAGAAGACACGGAAGCATTTAAAGACAGAGCAGGGAGTCAGTCGAATCATTTTTTCAAAGACTTATATTTTATACATACTTTTCAAAACCTCCAATAGTGATTTTCATCACTTTTGTACTATATGTAACATGGAAAAACCCTGTTTGTAATTTATAGCTCCATTTTGTGCAAGTCGAGGAGTCCTCGAGCTTGAGGAGCTTAGGTAGAATGAGCGCACCAATTTTGGTTATTTTTAGACACTGTTTACCCCTTCAAATAGCATCTAGAACCTATTTTTTAACTATGCCGGTCACTAGATGTGAAACCGATCAAAACTAGTCTAGAATCTATAAAAAGAGCTAGAGAGCTCATTTTTTAGGTTAGCTAGTGTAGACTTGTATGAGCTAGAGTGAGTTTGAGCTTGTAAGAGTGTTCTGGAGCAATAGAGTTGATTTCCTACCTTCCATTGTGTCTTGCTTGTCTCTTTGTTGTGTGTGCATGTGTGTGTGCATCTCTATGCTTCTCACCTTCACTCTCACTACATCTCACATTCACGATCTTCATATCACTACTATCTCTTCTGCGGATTGACATTAAGGATATGGAGCTTCTTAATGTGGTTCTCACCATTGTGCTAGAGCAACAATATGTATATGTATATGTATATGTATATGTATATGTATATGTATATGTATATGTATATGTATATGTATATGTATATGTATATGTATATGTATATGTATATGTATACGTATATGTATACGTATATGTATAGGTATATGTATATGTATATGTATATGTGTATGTGTATGTGTATGTGTATGTGTATGTGTATGTGTATGTGTATGTGTATGTGTATGTGTATGTGTATGTGTATGTGTATGTGTATGTGTATGTGTATGTATATCTATATATATATATATATATATATATATATATATATATATATGTGTGTGTGTGTGTGTGTGTGTGTATGTATGTATATTCACACACAGACACACACACACACATATACATATATATATATATATATATATATATATATATATATATATATATATATATATATATATATATATATATATATATATATAGAAATTTAACAAGCTCATGTGGGTGTAAACCAAGGCAAAATTTAAGTGCCATATCACTTCACTCTTGGAGAAAGTCTAGAACCACAATTCCACACGTTTTTCAGCTCAAGATTCCATCTAACATGATGGAGAAATTGAGGGGTTATGGAGGCATGGTTTGAACTCAATTTCTACACCACGTTTGGAGCACTATATAAGAAAGAGATTGGAAGAAATGCATTGTCATTCTTTAGCATCAATTGGGCACTTGTCAGCTCTCTTTGGGAGTGTATAATCTAGGTCTAGGCTGCCCCCTAGCTAAGCAAGGCCCCTGCTAGTTGGAATTGTCTCTTAGGTTGAGATTTTTGTTCATCTATATTGCATTGTGTAAGTGCTTGTTTCATGAGCAAGATAGCTCATTTTGTTCCCATTCTTGTAAGCCTTCATTTGTGTACAATCTTAGTATTAATTGTTGCATGCCTCTCCTTGTGGATATTGATATTGAAAGGTCATTGGTCTATCCTTGCATATTTCCAAGTGTATGTGTGTGAACAAACTTCCTATTTTTGATGGTTACTAGTATGGCTCGTGCAAGGAGGTTAACATAGGTCACATTATCCAAATTGAGTGATCTATGGTGTGTTGGAAATCTTAGAGAGGATATTTGTAGTGTCAAAGACTTCATTGGTTGATTCCTCTTTTCCAGAGAGAAATTCAAAGTGGAGGCTCTTATGGGAAATTAACATATCAATCTCTCTCATATATATCACAATCAGGGACTAGGAGCCAATATATAGACTCATACACAATGGGAGATTGTAATACTCATATTGAGAATCTAAAAAAGATTAATTACCAACCTTGGAAGTTTAGCATCTCTAACTTCCAAAGCGTCTTTGGGGGTTGGGTACTGGCAATGAGTTGAAGCCATACATAGATCCACATACACCTATTAACAACCAAAGTAGAGCCATTGGAGAGCGAGAAGAAAGGGATGCGTGAGTGATTTTCATACTATCTCAACACATAAGCATCTCCATGATAGGTCATATCCAGAAAAAGATACATCTAAGAACGTTTGGGAGTGTTTAGAAAGGTTGTACCCTACTTCTACAAAAGCGAGGAAAACTGAGCTCAAAATTAGGAAGTCATCAAATCATAGCATTAGTGACTTTATACTCACACTAAAAGAGGTTTACGATGCACTTGGTTCAATAGAATGTGTCATAGATGGTGATGACCTAGGTGCCCACACACTTGATAAGCTTAGGCAAGATGATAAATGGTAGGCATTCACAACCTTGCTGTATGTAAGGCACACATTAACTAACTTTGAGCAACTTATTTCTCTTATGGTCACTATAAATAACTTAATCTTTGATAGATAGGTGGTTAAATGGGGATACTAAGTAAATTTCAATCACAAAGAATGCTTTATTCAAGACACAAGGAATGGCTATGAGCTTATAGCCAAAGGAAAGAAGGAAGGATATTCACTCTTGATGTTGGCAAAGGGCAAAGCAACATGGCAATGATCATCACCTATGGAGACAAGAAGATTGGAGACTTGGATTTTTGGTACAAAGGGTGTGGTCACATCAACATTCAAAGTTTTGAAAGACATGGAGAAGACACCGTTGGTAGGAGGTTTACCACATTTCTCATTACAAATGTTTCATGAGATGTGTGAAGCTTGTTAACTAGGAACTACTAGGCGGACCTTCAAGGAGAGTGAATAAGTAGCACATGGTGTATTAGAACTTATGCACACAGATTTGTGGGGGCCAACCAAAGTGCCCGCTCTTGTAGGTAACACCTAGGTACTTTGTAACGTTCGTTGATGACTGCTCAAGATTAGGTTGCTCAATCAAAACCCTAAGGATAGATGGAGGGGGAGAATACTTCTCCCATGCCTTTAGTGATTTCTTGCAAGACCAGCGAATAAAGATGCAAATTACTTGCAATTATACTCCCCCAAGATAATGGGGTGGGAGGGAGCAAGAATAGGTATATTGCTAAAAATTGCCAGGAGCATGTTAAATGAAATGAATGTGCCTTTAACATGTTGGGCGGATATTGCATCTAGTTTTGTGTACTTGATCAATGATGACTAGGTGTCCCACATCAGGTGTACATGACATGATACCTTAGGAGGCATGAAGTGGAAGGAAACAAAACATTTCAAACATTCGAATCTATGGGTGTGCCTACTACACACATGTGCCTCAAGAATTGAGAGGTAAGATGGACAAAGGGCTGAAAGATGTATGTTTATTCGTTATGCTATGGAGAAAAAAGTTTATAGGTGCTACAACCCTATTACAAAGGAGTTAAATGTATCTAGAGATGTAGTGTTTAATGAACTCAAACCATGGTACACTTCCAAAGTTCCATTGCAAGATGAAGATATTAAAGAGATAGAAAGGAGATATGAAGCTAGGGTTGAAGATAGCTTGGAAATCAATGGTCCAAGCATACAAAGAAGTTCATGCATGGGTTTAGTCTATCAATGAATAAAGAAAAGGTAAGATTGGTAGAGCTTGTCGAAGATGGACATGAAGTTGAAGACTTTGAAGAACCTATGTTAGATGGGGGAGCTACATCAAAAGTAGAGATCAAGAAACCAAGGCAAAGAAGTTTTATTCCACCAAATGGATGCGAAAGAATCTCAACAAGGGTAAAACATCCACTCTCAAGGCTTTTCTATGATAGTTATATTTCTAGGGATTATGCTTTCATGTCTCGACTTATCAAAGACCATAAACCATCTATGTATGAAGATGCAAGAACACAAAGGAGTGGCAAGAATCTATGGAAGAAGAGTGCAAATCCCTTAAAGAAAAATAACACATGGAGTCTAGCACCAAGACAAGAAGGGATGAAGGTAATTGGAAAAACTGGGCGTATAAAGTGAACAAAATTTTTGATGGTTCAATCACTAGGTACACAACAAAGCTTGTGGCAAAAGGATTTGCTCAAGTCTATGGGATTGAATGTGAAGAAACATTTATCCCAATTGTAAAGATGAAAAAAAGTAGGTCAATCATTGGGGCTACCCCATCTATGCGGTGACCAATATATCAAGTGAATATAAAGAATGCTTTTTTTTACTGGTGATTTGTAGGAGATAGAATACATGAGTCAACCATTAGGGTTTGAAAACCCTAAATATTTAAATATTGTTTGTAAACTTAGAAAAACATTGTATGATTTGAAGAAAGCTCCTAGTGCATGTAATAAAATTTGGGAAGGTGTGGAGACAAGTGAAGTGATGCAGATCCCTCTCTATACCTCAAGAGGGAAGGAGGACTAGTTGTTTACATATGCTTATATATGGATGAATTGATCATAACAAGAAGTAATGATGTAGGTATGGAATGGATCAAGGCCAAGCTTGGGAATAAATTCAGGATTTCAGTTCTTGGAGTTCTCAATTATTTTCTTAAATTGAAGTTATTTTTGAAAATGGTGTCGAACCTAGCATACTCACTAGCTATACTTTATAAGTATGTTATGAGTGGATGTAAGACACTCACACAACTTGTGGATCCAAACAAGAAGTTATGTGCAGGTGAAGGTCAGCCTCTTAAATATATCTCAATATATAAAAGCATAATTGGAAGCCTAAATTATGCCACAAGATCTAACTTGTGTTATGCTATAGGAGTTCTTCCTCAATTTTTGAATTCACCAAATCATGTTCATATGAATGCATCCAAGAGAGTGCTTAGGTACATCAAACATACTCTGAACCAAGGGTTGTACTAATCTTATGGAGATGGATTAGATCACAAGGATTTAGTGATGCTAATTAGGATGGTTCAAACGAGAACAGAAGGAGCATATTTGGCTATGTCTTCATGGTGGGTCAAAAAGGCATCTCATGGACGTCCAAGAAGCAACATATAGTTGCATTATCCTCTATTGAGATTGAGTATAGAGACTTAGCACTTGGTACATGTGAGATCATGTGGTTCCAGAAGCTCTTCAAAGGCTTAGACGTGGAGGTCAAAGAGTTTACTCAATTTGGAGATAACATATCAAGCATTCATCTAGCAAGCAACCCTATGTTCCATGCAAGAAGCAAGCACATAGAGATCCATTATCACTTCATCGGTGAGAAGGTACTATCAAAGGAAATGGACATCAAGTACATCAATATAAGGAGAAACTAGCAGATATCATGACCCAATCCATGGATGCAAGCAAGTTGGACAAGTTCAAAATCAACCTCCACTTGAAGGAGATCAATGGAGACTAGCACTTGAGCTTAAGGGGGAGTGTTAAAAATTTAACAAGCTCAAGTGTGTTTGAAATAAGGCTAAATTCAAGTGCCACATCACTTCACCTCACTTTTCCATGAGTTTTTTGTTGAAGATTCACTCACTAATTAGACATAAGGACCTGAAGATGTATGAAGGTTGAAGAAAGACAAAGAAAAGCAAAAACAAAGCATTCAGAAAAATCAAAGCCTCAGTGAAGGGATAAATTCACGCCTGTAATATACAGCATAGAAACTTCCATAATTACGAGTTTTTGAATCTCGGATCAAAATGTATATAAAAGAGTTGAGAGAGTGTTTAAAAGGTGAGAAGAGGCTGAGTGGGCCTAAGATAGCCGGAGAGAGAGGCTTAGAAAGTGCGCGTATGTAGAGATGAATAATAGAACCTGAACAATCGGGTATTCATCTGAGAGAGATGGTAAGGAGAAACTACTCAGCATAGGAGAGTTTTCCATGGCTATGAGCAAAGGAAGGCCAAGCCATTTTGTACACATCTTCTCTAATAGAAAACACATACTTATGTGGAAAGAACTGAGCGCATTCTCCTTGTGTGAAGAAATCTAAGTGATTTCATGTTATTGTGAAAGTTAGTTAACAGTTACAGTTTTCTCAGTACACGTTTTATGATACTTGTGTAAGTTAGATCTCCCAGTTGTAAAGTTTTTCATAAGTGATAGCTCATCTTGAAGCTAGTAGTCTCAACTACAAACTGATCAAAAGAGTTTTGTAAAACGGGACATGTATATGGTACAGTGTCTGACCGTAAAGACATCTAGAACTGGTGAAGTTTTTTCTCAAACTTCAGATAGAGTTCATTCAGTGAATGAAGCTCAGGTATTACTTCCTTACTTCAACTACAATCATTTGAAGTAACTACAAACAAAATTGTAGTTGATTCCGGTAACATTCCGGTACAATTCCGGTACAATTCCGGTAAGATTACGGTGACAGTCTGGTAACAGTCCGGTGAAGTTCCAGTGATATTCTTGTGAGTTTCAAAACTCAGTTTTGACACGTCTATGTGATGGAAAGTATATCTAACAGTAAGCTAATGAAGAATTGTAAAGACTGAAGTAAATCAGATCAGAATTGAAGCCTGAAGGAAAGGCAAAGTTTTCTGTAAAGTGAATTTTCAGATTTCACTAAACACAGTTATAAAGTTTTCAGTTTCAAAAAGGTTGCTAAGCTATTGATGATTATAGAGGTGTTCTAATATCACTCTAGCTTAGTTCTTGTGGCATGGCAAATTCCGCAGCTTAGTTTGTCAAGCTTTTTGTCATGTTGACGTTAACAAGTGGTATCAGAGCAGAAAAGATTCTGAAGAGCAAAAAAGGTTCTCAAGAGTAAACGGAAGTAAAGATACAAGAGAAAGTGAAGAATTCTTCACAAGGAAGGTGAAAGCTGAGGAGATCAATAACAAATGGCATTAGAGAAGCATTCAGAAGTCATTCTCAAGGGTAAAGGTTTACAAAAGGTAAAATTTTTAACGTTAAACTCACCGACAGTAATAGAAACAAGAAGATTATGGCATATCACATTTCTATTGACAAATTGGACAGAGATAACTATCCCGCATGGGTAATGCGAATGGAAGCCTTACTTATGAGTAAGGACTTAATGATATATGTGACAAGAGAAGAAAAGAAGCCTATTTTTGAAGACGACAGTCAACCAAAGAAAGAAGAGTTAGAAGCTTTGAAGCTGTGGCAGAAGAAAGATGCAATGGCAAGAGCATATATCTACAATACCGTTATAGATCATCTACTACCACACATTAGAGGTCTGGAGAAAGCGGAAGACATATGGAGTGCATTGGAAGATCATTTCCAAAACACTACTAAAGCTATGAAGGCTAGCTTATGGTAATACTTTACAACGTTCAAGAAAAAACAAAGTCAAAGCATTAGTGATTATGTCACTAAGATGAAGGACTTGGCAAACAGTCTTGGATCTATTGAAGAAGATATCGAAGACCACAGGTTAATAGCGCAGTTGCTTGCAGGACTGAGAGGAGATGAAAGGTGGAAACCTTTCGTACTCTCAACTGAACTTTCATTAAATAATTTTGTACCAGAGTTGAATTAGTTGCTTGGACTAATGCTAACATTTGAGCAAGATTTGAAGACAGACGGAGATAAAGGACAAAGTTCTGCTATGTACGCAAAGTGTAAGAAGAAAGGTGATAAAGGTAAAGAAAAAGATGAAGAAGAGATGACTACTCAATCAAATTATGCAAGAGGAAGAGGTAACATCAGAAGTAAAAGCAGAGGTAATACAAAAGGAAGAGGTAATCAGAATAACAACAAGAAGACTTGTTGGATCTGTGGATTAAGCAATCATTTGGCTCATGATTGTTGGGTAATTCTCAAGGATCAAGTCAGAATCAAAATAACAATAGCAGAGGTAGAAGCGGAAGATATCAGAGAGGTAGACAAAGCCAAAGAGGCGGATATGGTAGAGGTGGAGCAAGAAGTTGGGGACAGAATCAGTCTCACAACACTACCTACTACAACTATGCAAATGATACACAGAATGACAATCATATGATGTTGATGATGAACTCGATAAGTGCGTCAGAGAATGAAGATCTCAAGGTATTCTATATTGACTCTGGTTGTTCAAATCATTTTTCAGGAAATATAGAATTATTATCAGAACTGGAAGGAGGTATTTCAAATCATATAGTACAAACAGGTGATAATATAAAACATAATGTAAGGTCAATTGGAAAAGTAAAGTGCAAGAATGGAGCTGACCTAC
Source organism: Ceratopteris richardii (assembly GCA_020310875.1). Taxonomy (NCBI): domain Eukaryota; kingdom Viridiplantae; phylum Streptophyta; class Polypodiopsida; order Polypodiales; family Pteridaceae; genus Ceratopteris; species Ceratopteris richardii. The sequence continues at coordinate 57,724,393 of CM035443.1, forward strand.
TAACAAATGTTTTGTATGTTCCAACAATCCCAAAGAATCTGATCAGTGTGGGATAGATAGTAGAAAAAGGGTTTCAAGTCAGGTTTACAAATGAAGGAGTATTTGTTGAAGATCCAGAAAATGGATACAATCAAATTGTCCGTGGTAAAAAGGAAGGTAGACTTTTTACTCTTAGAGTAAAAGGGAATGTTGGTCAAGCCTTGATCACACATGGTGATAAAGCATTTACAGAACTAGACCTCTAGCATAAGAGGTTAGGACACTTTAATGAAAAGGGAATCAAAATGATGGTGGAAAAACAATCCGTAAAGGGATTACCAAATATGAAGAATCAACATATGATTCACAAATGTGAAGCCTGTCAGATGGGAAAAGCACACAGGCTACCATTTCAGAAGAAGGGTTACAAACATGATGGTCTGCTAGAACTCATACATACAGATGTATGGGGACCAACAAAAGAAGGATCTATCAGTGGCTCAAGGTATTACGTTCTTTTTATTGATGATGCAACAATATGGATAACACTTTATGTTTTGAAAGAGAAGTCAAAAGTATTTGGAGCTTTCAAGCATTTTCATGCATATGCTGAAAGACTTACAGGACAAAAACTCAAAAGACTAAGGTTTGATGGAGGAGGAGAATATTGAGTTCAATGATTATTTATGGAATGTAGGTATCAAAAGAGAAATAACTTGCAGGTATACACCGCAACAAAATGGACTAGCAGAAAGGAGAAACCAAACTCTAGTTGAGTTTGCAAGAGCAATATTAAAGGAGAAGAATTCTCCAAACTATATTTGGGCTGAGGCTGTAAATACAGCCACATATCTTGTAAATAGATTACCATGTAGAATTTTAAATGGGATGACCCCTTATGAAGCTTGGTGGGGTAAGAAACCAACACTTGATCATTGCAAAGTGTTTGGATCAGTTGCTTATGCTTATGTACCATCACAACTTAGACATAAGCTTGAACCAAAAGCTGAAAAATACGTGTTCATTGGATATGATGAAAAGCATATGGGTTATAGGTTATGGAGTCCTTTAACCAAACAGTTTACTATTTCTAGAGATGTGACATTTGATGAAGGAAAGAGCTGGTATGCAGATAAAGAGCATAATGATGAAACACTTGAAGAAGAGATAAGAAGAATTGAAAAAGGTAAATCACATATGTAGGTGAATGGAGATGAAGATTATATGCAGGCAAGTAGATCCAGGATCGGATTAACTATGAGAAATGAAGATGGACCGAGATTTGATGAAGAAGTGTATACAGATACACATGAAGAATATGAACTAAGAAGGTCAAACAGAGTAAGGAAACAACCAACAAGGTATTCCTATGATACTTCTTATTTGACTCAAAAAAACTATGCTTACTTAGTAAAGGAAGATGAAGAACCTCAGAATTACAATGAAGCAAAAGGTAAGGAAAAATGGGAAGAAGCAATGAAGGAGGAGTTTAATGCGCTTTAGGAGAACAAGACTTGGGAACTTGTTCCAAAACCAAATGGTAAGAAAGTGATTGGAAATAAATGGGTTTACAAAGTCAAGAAGCTTGCAATGGAAGATTAGCCAGATACAAAGCTAGACTGGTAGTCAAAGGCTATGCTCAGACCCATGGCATAGATTATGATGAGACATTTAGTCTAGTGGCAAACATGTCAACCATAAGGACAGTGATTACTATAGCAGCATCAAAAGGATGGAAGCTAAGTCAATTGGATATAAAGAATGCATTTCTAAATGGATATATATCAGATGAAGTTTACATGGAACAACCTAAAGGGTTTGTAAGTTCCAGTTACCCAAATCATGTTTGCAGAATAAGAAGAGCACTTTATGGATTGAAGCAAGCTCCAAGAGCTTGGAATTACAGACTTGTGAAGTATCTCAATAATCTTGGATATCAAAGCTCAAAGGCAGATGCAAGTCTACTCATTAAAAGAATAGAAGAAGGTATGATCTACATTTTTATTTATGTAGATGACATTATAATTACAAGTACCTCAGATGAAGGAATCAAGGAGGTAAAGAGATTTCTTGAAAAAGAGTTCAAGATCAGTGATCTAGGAAAGTTATCATATTTTCTTGGAATGGAAGTTACATATATAGATCATGGTGTATATGTTTCACAAGAAAGGTATCTCCTAAACTTACTGAAGAAGTTTGACATGGAGAATTGCAGAGAAGCCTCAACACCACTTGAGGTAAATCATAAACGTAGCAAATATGATGGTGCAGAGTTTAAAGATATGAGAAAGTATCAATCTTTAGTGGGAAGCTTGATTTATGCTACGCTAACAAGACCAGATCTTAGTTATGCAGTAGGAGTTCTCTCAGAGTTTATGCATTGTCTGAAGGATCAACATTGGATTGCAGGACAAAGAGTTCTTAGATATATCAAAAGAACTATAAAAGAAGGATTATATTATCCTTTTACATCAATATAAAGCTGAGAGCATACAGTGACTTAGACTGGGCAGGAAGTCAAGATGACAGAAGGTCAACACATGGGTATATGATATACCTAGGAGATAAGCTTGTAAGCTGGTGTTCAAAGAAGCAGCATATAGTGGCTTTATCGTCAACGGTAGCAGAATATAAAGGACTTGTGGAAGCAGCTAAAGAAGTGATATGGATGCAGACCTTGTTCAAAATCATGGGTATTGATCAAGGTACACCTATGATACATGGAGATAATATGAGTTCGTTGTATCTTGTAGCAAATCCAGTATTTCATGCAAGAACAAAGCACATAGAGATTCAATATCATTTCCTGAGGGAAAAGGTAATGGAGAAGGAGATTGAAATAGTATTCACTCCTACGAAAGATCAGATTGCAGATATTCTGACAAAGAGCTTGGATGGAGTAAAGACAAGCAGATTCAAAGAAATGGCAGGAATAAAAGAAAAGAAGAATATATGAAAGATCAGAGGATGTTAATTAGTGATTGAGGGGGAGCTGTTGAAGATTCACTCACTAATTAGACATAAGGAACTGAAGATGTATGAAGGTTGAAGAAAGACAAAGAAAAGCAGAAACAAAGCATTCAGAAAAATCAAAGCCTCAGTGAACGGATAAATTCACACCTATAATATACAGCGTAGAAACTTCCAGAATTACAAGTTTTTGAATGTCGGATCAAAATGTATATAAAAGAGTTGAGAGAGTTTTTAAAAGGTGAGAAGAGGTTGAGTGAGCCTAAGATAGCCAAACAGAGAGAGGATTAGAAAGTGCGTGTATTTAGAGATGAATAATAGAACCTGAACAGTTGGGTATTCATCTAAGAGAGATGGTAAGGAGAAACTACTCAGCATAGGAGAGTTTTCCATGGCTATGAGTGTTGAGGGTTCCAACGGTTCAACACAACATCTAAATATAGAGCAAATCAGAATTACACATTTCTCACTTGCACTGATCTTCATTCAGAGAGATTCCACCGAAATCATGTTTGAAAAATCTACCGTAATCTTCCATTCCGGTGACTTTCCGATAACTTTTATCGATTCAGAATTACACAATCACATTCCAGATTTACACATTTCGGAGATTAACAGGTTCTTACACACTCCCAGACACACGAGTTTCAATGCACTTCTGTGCAGATAATTTCAATCTCTCTATAGACTTAGCAGAAATAGAAGGTTACAAACAAGAACTCTTGTCTCGCAGAAATTTCTGTTCTTTCTTTGATTAACTTAGCGCTGCGATTACAGATTTGTAAGTATTAGAACTTCATGAATCGTACTTGATTACACCACACGATTCATCAATCACAGCTTGTATAATGATTCCTACAGAACCTGTTTTCCGGTCCTCCCAAGTCTCTGTCAACGAAACTTCTTCTTTTTTATGGTTGTCGCGCTCCTTCCTTTTGTAACGTCTTTTCTCCTTCTCACGACATGTCCCTTTCTCTCTCAACATAACCGTATTTTTCTTTTTATTTTATTAAAATCCAATACACCAAAAAGATATATCTAACTAGATAATATCTACGTTTAACCATCTTTTCTGAATTCAAATTAATCATTCATCTTCCAGATTTCCCTGCCTTCAACACCTGGCAGGGCCCGGTGGGTAATTTTGTCAAAAATTAGACTCAAATTTAGCAATCCCTTGATCATATAAAATTATTTCCTACGACTGTTTGGAAATATGCACTTCTTCCATTTTAATCTTCCGATTCTGCAAACTATTGACATCCTCCTCTGCACCATCCTGCTTTCCCTGAAAATCTGCATCAATAATAAACTGCTGCTTCTCAATTGATATGTCCACCTTTTCTTCTAGCTTTCTTTGCAACAACTGTTCCTGCAATTCCTTAATTATCTATGTCTATTCTTCAATTTTCTTCTCTTGCTTTGTAATTACACATTCTAAATCTTTTTCATACTTTGAGACAAAGCATGTCTGGACCTGTTCATGCTGAAGCTTAAACATATTGAGCCAACGAATTTGGAAAACATTCCAAATGTCCTGAACATACTTATGCAGTTGCTGCTTCAATAATCCTATATCCGATCTTTCATTAATGTAGCATCTAACTCCACATCTTCATCTGTTAACACCTGCTTTTCCAACTCTTGCAAAACTTGTACTCTCGAATGCAGAATCACTTGTTCCTTCTGTAAAGTAGCATTAAGTACTAAAAAATCCATCATCTCTTTTTGAATTTGTTCTTGCACAAACTTCTGCCATTCTTTGAATTCATGCATTGACCGCTTTATACTAGAAAACTCCATCACATATTGCATCTTGTCCTTTTGCAATTCCTCCAACATTCGTACCTTCTCATCCAATGCTTCCTGAAGTGTTTTAGCCTTCTTCTGTAAAGACTGATAATCATCCACATTAATAAGTACTTTTGTCTGCTCGTGCTTAGACAATCTTTCCTCTTGCAAAACTAAGAAAATCAAAAATTTCTTGCAACCTCTTCTTCATTCCTGGTACATCATAATCTGTAGTGTTAATTGATTGATGCATAACATCCTTCGACATTTTCTCACCTACTACTTGCAGCTGTTCCTCCAATCTTCTCTTTTTAGACAACTTAAAAACTGTTCCGAGTACTTTCGGATGCTCAACACCATCTGGCACCTGCAACAAAATATCCTCCTGTATCCCTGCTTCTCGTACATCAGGTTTAATCATCTGAATAACCGGTTTAAGCTCTTGTGCAGAATAACCTGCGCGGAGAAGATCCTCACACGTCTCTGAAGGTCTATCCATTACCTCTTTCGCTGCTAGCTGTTCCTGCTCTTGACTCATCAACTCGTGACCATGAAGATTTATCTCCTTTGGCCATACTATCTTCTGACCATCGACTAGCTGCACGAACTCAAATAATGCGGCTAAATATGCTGATAGCCTACTATTTGATTGCGTTTTATGCCTATCACCAACAAATATCTCACTATGCAGGTGATCATACACCCAATGAGCCCAACTTACTTTTCCACCTGCCTCTCCATAAGCCAAAGGTGCAAAATTCTCTTTGGACATATAATCATATTTGAGGATAAAACACAACCATTCCAAATACCATTTTAACTGCTCCCTTCAAACATAACTTGCGTTCTTCATCATGTAGTACTGCCGTCCCCCTTCTCTGGGTCCAAAATCTTTCTTTAAGGCCTCCTTCGAACACTTTGAAATGACTACATCATCGTACATAGGAAACTGAAATAATTTTGCAACTAATTCCGGTGAAAATTTTACCTGAAGTGCTAACTGACCCTTCGTTTTGTGAATGATTTCCAGCTGGCTCTTTGCATAATAATTGCATCTCCAGCGCTCCCATGGCAATGTAGCGAACTGAAATAACCCAATCCTTCTGAGCCAATTCTCATTCAGAGCAGACTGTGTATCAACTTCCACTTTAAAGTCTGTGAATGGATCCATAAGCATTTGCACAAACTTAGTCGTTGCAGATGGCGTCGATATTTCCTCTTCATCCTCCTGTAACAAACTATTACTTTCCTCCGTAGTAGTCTCTTCCTTTCGCATTACAACCTCTCTCTTTCTCATACGTCCTCTCATGACTCCTGATTCAGACACCAACACAGAAGACGCAGGAAAAAGCATTATCTTGGGAGCCATTAAATAGAACTGAAAATATCCGTTCCACAAGTACGAATGCTTGAACCGCCACTGACTGCAATGATGGATGTATGTACGCACATAACCCTTCATACAACATAATAATATTGTAGTATAGAATACCATAAACATCATCATCAGTCGGTTGCCCCGCATATCAATAACCCACTTAACAAATCTTCTACGCGTGCTAGAAGAATCATGGAACTGAACACTCATGCGTACTTCAAGAATACGAAATTGATATTTAAATTCCTCAATACTACATTTTATGATGCAAAAACTTCCACCCATACAATTCCGACAAATTGTATTTTGCAAGATAATAATTGCTTGAATACTAGCTTTCTTTTCATATTCCCCTCGATTCCTCTGCTCCTTATAGATCTGCTGACTTGTAATACGGAGTATACTTATTTCCAACACCTCATTACTTGTAGACCCGGAATATCCCTGAGTTTGTACACCCGGATCCAGTAACGCCTCCTTATCAATCTTTGGCCTTGGGCTAACCCCTAGCACCCTGTCGAACAGCAACTGGAAACCGAGTCTCCATTGTTATCGTAAAAACTTAATGTAGTTTTAGACCAACACGAGGTCAAAAAACACTTTACCACAGATAAAAGGTAGAGAAATAAACTCTTTTACTGCAATGATCACAAACATTGCTGAAGTGATGTTCTGGATTATGGACGACTTGCACCACATTAGCTGATAACCAATCCAAATGTGGCGGCTTCCCTTGGAATAATTTCAGCCTAAATCCATTTATTGGCTTATCCATCCATGTGCCAAACACATCTGCCACTCGAAAAGTGCCTTGACCCAAATCTTGCACAATCTGATATGGGCCCCTGTATCTCAATGTAAGCTTTCCTGGATGGGGTCCTAGCTTAGAATTATATACCATCACCCAATCACCTTCTTTAAATAATTTAAACTTCACATTTTGATTTACCCAAGCTTGTCTCCGCCTTTGAATCACCTCCGTAATATATGCACTTATCAAACGATCTTCCTCAATCTGTAAAAGATATTTACTCCTGTGTTTAATCGATAGCTCAGGCAACATCTTCTCTACCGTAATCCGCAAACTTGGAACTACAAACTCCATAGGTACTACTGCCTCCAATCCATATACCAATCGGAAAGGTGTCATACCTATTGTCACTTTAAATGCTGTTTTGAATGACCACAAAGTTGAGTCAAGAAACAAATCCCAATTTTTCTGATTTTCGTGCACTAATTTTTTAAGAATACGCATTAAAGTTTTATTCATGCTTTCTACCTGCCCATTCGCTTGAGGATGATAGGTTGTAGTCTTTTTATGCAAGATTAAATGAATCCTTGTTAACTCTGAAATCACCTCATTCAGGAAATGAGTACCTCTGTCACTCACCAACTCAATCGGACACCCAAACATGGTCATAATATTATGATAAAGAAACTTTGCCACACTTGCTGCCTTATTATCCTTCAATGCCACTGCTTCCACCCATTTCGTACAATAATCGGTGGCCACCAATATATATCTATTACCCCGCTGAGTGGTAGGTTTAATAGGCCCCACAAAATCCATGCCCCATTTTTGGAAAGGATCCAGTGGTAATACTGGATGATCCGTCATCCGATCAGAATTATTAGGTTGACCTAACCTTTGGCAAATTACACATCCTTTAGCATACTCATGCACATCCTTTAACACCGTCGGCCACCACAACCCAGCTTGGAATACCTTCTTGCCTGTAATATCCCCTGACAAATGACCTCCTGCTGAACCTGAATGTGCTTCCTGTAAGATAGCTGGTTGTTCAAAATCTTGTCCATACCTCCTTATGACCTAATCCACCCCCTTTTTGTACAATGCCCCTGCTATAACCAAATACGGCCTACTTTTAAGAGCAAATTACCTCCTCTGATCAGGTGTAAAATACTGTGGTAATGCACCCTCCGTCAGGAAAATTAATAACTGATCATACCACGAATCTGCCTCTACCACTTGTGCAGTAAACAAGTCAGCATCCAGAAATACATCAAGTGCACAGGTGGGTGTTTCTCCTGATTCCAATCGACTAAAATAATCTGCCATCACATGCTCTTTCCCTGGAGTATGCACAATCACAAAATCAAATTCATGTAACAACAGCATCCACCTGGCTAATTGGCCTGTTAATAAGGGCTTCTTGATTAAATAAACCAAGGCCTGATGATCCACATGAAAAACCACTTTATTGCCTAACAAATAATGTTGAAACTTGTTAAGGGCATATACCATCGCCAAAGATTCCCTTTCCATCACCGGATAATTTCTTTCAGCCGCAGCCAATACTCTACTGGCATAATAGACAGGTCTATACCATCCTTTGTCTTTCTACTACATCAAAACTGCTCCTACGACCACATCTGATGCATCCACAAATATGTGGAATGGCACTGACCAATTGGGTGGTTGCAAAATAGGTGCTACCGACACCATCTTTTTTAACAACTGAAATGCTTTCTCTTGAGCATCGGCCCACATAAACGGAACATCCTTCTTGGTCAAATGCGTCAGCGGTAAGGAAATGTTTGCTAAATATCTTAAGTATCGGGAATGCCACTTAATTTGATCCACAAACCGCATTACTTCTTTAAAGTTGGTCGGTGCTTTAGCTGTACTTATAGCTTCAATTTTCTCAATATCAATAGCCATCCCTTCTTGTGATATAACATGGCCCAATAAAATACCGCTTCTGACCGCAATCACACTTTTAAACGGATTCAATACCATCCTAAACTGCTGACATCTTTCAAAACATGCTTTCAGGTGTAGCAAAATCGTTTTTCCTTTGGAGCTAGTATAGAATACCCATGTCTCTTTAACTTATTAATCCATTCCTCCTCTTTACTGTGCTTGGATTTATGCTTACGATGCTTTGTCCTCACTATTTCATCATGATAATCATCAGTGTCAGAATCACTTGAACTCTTGCCCGACTTCGTTGTTGAATCCAATTCAACCTCTGAACCAGAATCAGACTGCTTCTTTTTGGCTCGTCCAAACCTTCTTTCCACACGTGCTGCTGCTAATACTAATACATCAAAGCCATTTGCAATGTCCACACTAGCCACCGCATGTCTTATTGTGCTCCGTAATCCTTTCAAAAAAAATCCTGCCAACGTCTCATCAGTAGGTCGTTCATTACCTTGCAACCTCTCCATTAGGGTCCGGAACTTCTGAGCATAGTCTTCCACTAGCATGGTCTTTTGTCTGATGGCCCTCAACTTCCTTAATACATCGAAAGGCGTTTTTTCTTTTCTAAATCGTTGCAAGAATGCTATTTTTAAATCATCATATGTAGCAAAATGGGCAATGCCATATTGACAGAACCAGCTCATAGCTCGTCCTTCCAACGTGGCCGCAAACTGTTGAAGCTTAATATCATAACGGAGATTAACGGGTTCTTACACACTCACAGACACACGAGTTTCAATGCGCTTCTGTGCAGATAATTTGAATCTCTCTATAGACTTAGCAGAAATAGAAGATTACAAACAAGAACTCTTGTCTCGCAGACATTTCTGTTCTTTCTTTGATTAACTTAGCGTCACGATTACAGATTTGTAAGTATTAGAAATTCATGAATTGTACTTGATTACACCACACGATTTCATCAATCATAGCTTGTATAATGATTCTTGCAGAACCTCTTTTCCGGTCCTCCCAAGTCTCTGTCAGCGAAACTTCTTCTTTTTTACGGTTGTCACGCTCCTTCCTTTTGTAACGTCTTTTCTCCTTCTCACGACATGTCCCTTTCTCTCTCAACATAACCGTCTTTTTCTTTTTATTTTATTAAAAATCCAATACACCAAAAAGATACATCTAACTAGATAATATCTACGTTTAACCATCTTTTCTGAATTCAAATTAATCATTCATCTTCCAGATTTCCCTGCCTTCAACAATGAGCAAAGGAAGGCCAAGCCATTTTGTACACATCTTCTCTAATAGAAAACACATACTTATGTGGAAAGAACTGAGTGCATTCTTCTTGTGTGAAGAAATCTAAGTGATTTCATGTTACTGTGAAAGTTAGTTAAGAGTTATAGTTTTCTCAGTACACGTTTTACGGTACTTCTGTAAGTTAGATCTCCCAGTACAGTGTAAAGTTTTTCATAAGTGATAGCTCATCTTGAAGCTAGTAGTCTCAACTACAAACTGATCAAAAGAGTTTTGTAAAACGGGACATGTACATGGTACAATGTCTGACCGTAAAGACATCCAGAACTGGTGAAGTTTTTTCTCAAACTTCAGATAGAGTTCATTCACTGAAGGAAGCTCAGGTATTACTTCCTTACTTCAACTACAATCATTTGAAGTAACTACAAACAGAATTGCAGTTGATTCCGGTAACATTCCAGTACAATTCCGGTAAGATTACGGTGACAGTCCGGTAACAGTCCGGTGATATTCTGGTGAGTTTCAAAACTTAGTTTTGACACGTCTAAGTGAAGGAAAGTATATCTAACATTAAGCTAACAAAGAATTGTAAAGACTGAAGTAAATCAGATCAGAATTGAAGCCTGAAGGAAAGGCAAAGTTTTCTATAAAGTGAATATTCAGATTTCACTAAACATAGTGATAAAGTTTTCAGTTTCAGAAAGGTTGCTAAGTTATTGATGATTATAGAGGTGTTCTAATATCACTCTAGCTTAGTTCTTGTGGCATGGCAAATTCCGCAGCTTAGTTTGTCAAGCTTTTGATTGTGTCGACGTTAACATTTTTTACTATACCCTTCTCATTTGTACTTATAAGAATTATGTCATCAACATATTTGCACATGTAAATAAACCCATCATCACTTGCTTTGACAAGCAAGCTACTATCTTCTTTAGATACTTGAAAACCAAGTTCCTTCAAGAACTTTACAAGTCTATAATTCCACGCCCTTGGGGCATGCTTCAAACCATACAAAGCTCTCTTGAGCTTGCATACATATTCTGAATACCTTTCATCTTTGAACCGTTGTGATTTTTCCATGAAAACATCATCTAAAATGAAGTTCCTTTTGATCCTCTTGATAACTTCAGGCCTCCTTCTCAAGCTTTGACTTCAAACTTTCACCTTCTAAACCTTCAAGTGTTGATTTTTGTATGACTACAGCAGTCGGGGTCCTCCTTTTTTCAATTTTGATGATTTTTGCTCTGGTACCACTCATGGAGAGTGTTAATCTCCAAAAGAACAAGCTATCCTTGATGTTAGAGCACCTCTATATCAAGAATAACTCAAAACCTTTATGAATTTGGAGGATCAATACTTAATTATCAAAATCTTGAACTAACTGTGAAGAGAGTCACTTCGCAAAAAGTTTGCTCCACATAACTCACTAATTAACTGATCAAATGTGTAAAGTTTTTATAAAACTTTGCAAAACGTGTTGTCTATAGATTGCGGCCACCTTCTCCAATTTAAATCATCTCAAAAGATTAAGTATATCTTGAGAAATGAATCAAATAGTTCACCTATGTCTGAAATTGTTCTCCTGTATAGTCGACTTTGACACTTGCAACTTCTAAAGCATGGTTTTGTCAAAGTATAACCCGTTTAATCAAATGCTTTTAGCCATAGGTAGCTTACCTTCTAACTTAAAGAATGAGTGCTTGGTCACTCAAAACTTTACACTGTAGAAGGAGAACTGACCAAAACATTAGCTTCGAATTTTGTGCCTATTACGACTTCACTTCTTCACATTTACACATGTAAATGTTCCTACTCTCAATTCTCTCAGCCTGATCACAATTAGGATCTGAAAACTTGTACAGAGTTCAATCAACTATAGACTTAGACTTGTACAAAAACATTACACAAAAGATTAAACACAGAAGGAGTACTCAGCAACAGATCAGGTGCAATATCTCTTCTTCTATGAGAATTTTACATCTGAATGATGAGAGAGATACTCCTCACTTCTAAAGTATCTAATGACCTCTAATTCTTCTCATCTCTTGATCTCTCGTACTTGCCCTGACATTTTACTTGTATATATAGGCATATATGTACAAGCTCATGACCATACAAAAGGTATAAGTGAGCTAACTATAAGTTTAATGTACATATGTATACAAGTCTTCTTTTTTTGAATGTGCACTATCTTCAAGCTTCTTAGAATAATCTTCTCTTCAATCTTTGACTTCAATCCTTCATACAAAACATCAATTGGTGGTTGATTTGCACCAACAGCTCCCCCTCAATCATCAATTGAGGTTTTCTCTATCTTCTTTATACCTGCCATGTCTTTAAACCTTTGTAGCTTTGGTCCATCCAAGCTTTTGGTTAGCGTATCTGCAATCTGATCTTTTGTTGAAGTATGTATGACTTCAATCACCTTCTCTCTTAGAAAGTGATACTGAATCTCAATGTGTTTAGTCCTGGCATGAAAAACAGGGTTAGCAACTAGATACAATGAACTCATGTTACCTCCATGAATAGTGGGTGTACTCTAAATGATCTCAAAACTCTTCATAAGAGTCTTTAGCCATATGTCTTCCTTTGCAGCTTCAACCATACCTTTGTACTCTGCCTCTGTAGATGATAAAGCAACTATGTGTTGCTTCTTAGAGCACCAAGAGATTAGCTTATCTCCCACATAACAGAAGTATCCATATGTTGATCTCCTATCGTTAGGATTACCTATCCAATCTGTATCACTATATATCTTAATGTTTGTATCTGATGTAAAACCATAATAAAAACCTTCCTTGAGTGTACCCTTAATGTACCTCAACACCCTTTGTCCTGCAATCCAATGTTCTTTCCTAGGACAATGCATGAATTGAGAAAATACTCCAACTGCATATGACAAATCAGGCCTAGTTAGAGTTGCATAGATTAGACTACCAACCAGACTTTGATGTAGCTTCATGTCCGTGAATTCTTCTCCTTCATATCTGCTCAACTTATGATTCACCTCCATTGGAGTAGGTGCTACCTTGCAATCTTCCATTTTAAACTTGATCAACAAATTCTTCAAGTACCTTTCTTGAGTCACATACACTCCATGTTGAGTATATGAAGTCTCCATGCCCAAGAAATATGACAAGTCTCCCAAGTCATTAATCTTGAACTCTTTTTCCATTTGCTTCTTTAGGCTTTGTATGCCCTTCTCATATGTACCTATAAGAATTATGCCATCAACATATATGCACATGTAAATAAACCCATCATTACTTGCTTTGACAAGAAGCTACTATCTGTTCTTCATCCAAGACTTGACCTTTTTGAAATAGTTCTTCTGTAACCTTCTTTAGCTCTGCTTCAGCTTGTAATACTCTATCAGCTAGCACCAGATAGGCCTATTCCACAACGATGAATCTGATACGAGAGATGTCTAATGCAGAGCCTAAAGCTTTCATGGAAACATCCTTATACAACACTGCCTGTTTGAGCAGGGCAATATCTGCATCTCTAGCTGCAATAATTTCATCCTCCTCTATGACCTGTCCCTGCAATACGGTTACATGTTCATGTCGTAAATTGGTATCAGCCTTGACCGCCAGAATTTCTTCTTGTAGGGACACGATGTCGGCTTCCAACAAATCTACCTTCGTTTGATATTTGGTGCAAAGGGATCGATGAGCATCATGCATTTTATTAGGGAGCTGCTTGGATAGGTGGAGTAGAAAATTTCCAATTTGGGCTAATTGAGCAAATGAATCTAGTGCTATAAAGGTTGATACTGGTCAAGAGGGGTTAATAGAAACTGTGGTTGAAGAGGACGGTGGGGAGTAATTAGGAGAAGAGTGAATAGGTTGAGAGTGGGAGATGGCCACCAAATGATTAGATGAGGGGGGAGGACTAGGAGGTAAGGGAACCTTAGACGGGGAAGGGGGAGGGTTACTATGTGTGTGATTTGTGTACCTTGAATCGTATTCTTCGATGAGGAGGGGGCATAGAGGAGTCTAGAGTATTTGGTTGAGCTTCCTGATGAATGAGAGTCTAATCAATTTGTGTTTGCATGGTTTGATGAAAGGTTTCCATGAATGTGTGCAGTGCTTTATCAAGAACCTCCCGCTATTGCTGATTGACCGTATGGATGGGTTGAATGTCTTCCATGATGGTATCTTTATCAGTTTGGTCTTTAGGTGAAGGTGGGGCAGAAGATATCTGCATGGATGATGCTGTGTCTTGCAATAGTACTTTGGCGGAAGAAGTTTGTGCTTGACTCTGGGAAGGACTAAGTTTCTTACATTTCTCCCAGAAGAATTGAAGAAGATCTTCATTATCTTCATCGACCTGCTCTGATTCTTTATGGAAGAGGATGCTATTCATCAAAGGATTCTGAATAGTTTGGACGACAGGGAGGAGAAAGGAAAGAAGGTGAGGCAGACGGGTACGTGGAATATCACCTTTTGCTATCTATCGCGAGATCGCCTGACACTCTCGATGGATATGCCAGAAGAAGAATAATGTCGAGTTAAGCGATTCTCAGGCAGCAGCCTCAATCATGGAATAAAATGGATGAGATATACCGGAGGGTAGCTACCAAAAATTCGAGAGTAGAAGATTCCGGTTCGGGTCGACAAAGGATAGTGAAGTCATTGGAAGACTGTCGAGGGAATAAGTGCTTCATTGTTGCCATGGGAAGTAGAAGGACCTCAACACGTCCATCTTGGGGTAGATGGAATCCTTGAGCAACAGTGTTAAGAGTAACAATTGTGCATGGATTCAGATAGGTAATAGGCCAACAGGTCTCCGTTTGGGGGGTATTAGCAATGACCGTAATGACTTGGGCAAAGTAAAGGGGTGACATTCGACCGAATGCCAAGGCAACTCGATGAACGCTAGCAACCTGCGAATACGCAAGAAATCACGTAGGTGGGAAGATAGACTGGCATGGAAAGTGGTGATATTGGCAAGAGCTTCCATGGTGGTTGACATAAGTTGAATGCACAATAGTAGAATGCAGAATACACAAAGCGCAAGAACACACTAACAAAAAAGAGGAGGAAGACCCCTGTTAAGTAAAAACACATGGTGAAAACACGAGTAGGAAACGCAATCATCACCAGTGGAGGGAAACATGCATGCATAATGATGACATAAGCACATCAAGAAATTCTCAATCGTGGAGTGCGGCGGTGAATCATGGATACTTAATCAAAATGGAAAGATTACGATCAAATGGTCAACCGAAATGCGCGTAATGTAGAGAGTGGTCAAAGATACAAAACAAACATGATCCAAATGAATATAAATAAAACCATCACAATGATAAGGCGAAGTAGACAATCTACAATACAGACAAAGTTTCAACCCATTCATGGGTTTAGGGAGGACAATACCAATTAAAGTAGATAACCAGAAAGTAGCTAGTCCGACCTGGTGTGCAATATGATAGGGGTGGAACCAATGAAGCTTCAACTTGCTGGCCGAATGATTAGACTTAGCATTGTAGAAAAGAACCAATTGTCCTTTGGTAAAGATAGGAGTCCTGAGGAATCGATCATGGGTTTTAGCTTGCTGTAATTGAACTTCTTGAAGAACCACAAAACTTTCAAGACGTTGTTCGTCCAAGGACCGCAATACATCCAACCAGAAAGGGAAGGACTCTATAGGTAATAAATTATTTTCCAATGCCACTCATAAGCTAGGAACCACCAATTCCATAGGCGCAATTGCCTCCATACCATATGCTAGTTTAAAGAGAATACTTCTGGTAGCAACTTTATAAGTAGTGCAGTAAGCCCATAAGACCGAAGGAAGGAATTGATTCCAGCGCTTCAGACATTCTAGCACAAGTTTCTTTAGCATGTTAAGAAGGGTTTTGTTCGTACTTTTGTCTAAGCCATTTGCACAAGGATAGTAAGGGGAACTGAATTTATGGACAATCTTAAAGGTTCAAGTGAGCACTTGCATTAAGGTGTTAGCAAAATGCGTACCTTGATCAGAAACAATCTCCAAGGGAAGCCCATAATGAGAAAAACTATCACTCATCAAACATTTGGTGACCACCAAAGCAGTTGCTGACCGTAAAGCCCAAGCTTCAACCCATCGGGTAGCATAGTCAGTACAGGTAAGAATATACCGGTGATTGGTGACTATAGCAGGCGGCGTAATGGGGCCAATAAAATTCAGTCCCCACTTTTGAAAAGGCTCAAGAGGAAGAACAGGTTGAAGCAGAAAATGATGGCGTTGTAAAGGTTGTCCAGATAGTTGACAAGCATCACACTGTTGGACATAAGTAGCAATATCATGATGCATAGTAGGCCACCATACTCCACTTTGCAGAATTTTTTGGTATGTAAGATCTACCAAAAAATGACCACTAGACGGAGCAAAATGAGCCATTATAATTATAGAAGAAGCTTCGTGTGGTGGGATACATCATAAAAGCACACCAGTTGGGTCCATATAATACAACTATCCCACAATTATCAGAAATCGAGGACTGTACATGGCTAATTTACAGCGAGCACACATGGAAGTATTACTTGGGGGTCATCCACTAGTTAGAAAAATCATAAGGGTATCATAGTACAAAGGTGCCATAGGGAGCACCTGGAAATCATCCTAAACCAAATCAATCACATAAATAGTTGGAGTGGTATCATCAATACGACCGGGGAGCTCACCAAAATCAAGCCAAGACAAAAAACCAGCAAGAGCATGCACTGAACACGGGTAACGTACCACCTCATAATCAAATTCTTGCCGCAACAACACCCACCTGACTAATCTGTCCCCTAAATGTTGTTGTCGTACAAGATAAACCAGAGCCGCATGATCCACATGAAAGGTAAATGGGTGTCCCAGTAAATAGTTCTGAAATTTTTCACCGAATAAACTAAACCCAGACATTCACATTCACTTACAGAATAATTCCGTTCAACGATGGCTAATTGTTGACTAGCATATAAATAGGACGAAACCACTTATCTTGTTGCTGCATTAACACACTGCCAATTGCTATGTCAGACGCATCCACAAAGACATGGAACGGGAGTTGCCAGTTTGATGCTTGCAGAATAAGAGCCTGTGTTAAGAGCATCTTCAGATGATCAAATGCAAGTTGGCATTCCTCAGTCCATGCAAACTATCCAGGATTGCTAGTAATCAGTCGATTAAGTGGTATAGCCACGTGAGCGAGCCATCAAAGATGTTGGCCATGTTATTGTATTTGTCCAAGGAATCTCATAACTTCCTTTGGTGTCAAAGGGACAGGTGCATTCAATACTTTGTTCACTTTATCAGTGTCCACTTGAATGCCTTTTGGTGAAATAATATGACCAAGCAATTTGCCACAAGACACGAAAAATACTGATTTGTTGGGATTTAAGCACAAATGGAACTCCCGACACTTGGAAAAGCAGCAATGTAGGTGATAGAGGTGAGTCGATGCATCACTCAATAACGAAAAATCATCCAAATACACCCACATAAATGTAGTTAAGTAGGGAGAAAATATTTCTTGCATGCATCATTGAAAGGTACTGGGAACATCGTGGAGATTGAAGCACATCACTATACAAGCATATACACCCCAATTTGTAATAAACGCAGTCTTTGGAATATCCATTTCAGCCATGCACACTTGATTGTAACCACTATAACCATCCAAAAGGAATACATTTCTCATCTAGCAACATCATCTAGCATGGTATCCAAGAAGGGAAGTGGAAATGGATCAGGCACTGTCACTGCATTCAACTTCCAGTAATCCATGCAAATGCGTAATTGCTTCTTTTTCTTTGGGACAATGAAAATAGGAAAGATCCATTCAACATGCTCAATGGGAACAATGAAGCCTACTTTCAACAACCAATCCAATTCAGCTTTCACGTGTGCAGCATAATTGGGATTCATTCGGTAACTCAGTTGTTTAATTGGCCGCGCATCCGGTTCTAGCATCACACGGCATTGGTAGATGCGAGGGTCCAATCCTTTCATATCGTGATAATCCCATGTGAATACATCAGCAAATTCTTTCACCAACTATAGTAAATCGTCTTGAAAAGTTTTTGGTAACCCAGCCTTAAGCTTAACCGACCGCGGATTAACCTCATCTCCCAAATTACTAGTGACTAGTTGATCTTCCGGTACATAAAACTGTCTGGGCATGGAGATATCCTCAGAAGGATGGAGTAATTGTTGCAGTTTAGTGGCATCCAAAACCTAATCCGTAACTCGTTCCAATCCCTCAGTAAGAGGAACTATCATACAAGTGGCTGCAGTCCAATTATCCACGATGGCTTGTAAATCAATGGTTCCCAATGCTAACAAATCCTTGTTAATAGTTAGGAAAGCTTCTTCTTCATCATCAAAAAGACCATCCAACACATGCATGGGTTTGGCCACATAAGGTCGAGCATGAAGATCACAAGACTTCATATCATCCAAGGGTACCACATTTCCGATGATTGCTTTTGAAAATCTGTTCATGTGCACACCAATCCTGTAACACTTTTGCTTGTTTCAACCAGGGCCTCCCAAAGAGTAGGTTGTAATCCAAACTTGATTCCGGTAATTCCCAAACTACAAAAGTCATTTTGAACACTGCTCCTTGGAGGGTAATGGGTATATCATGCACCAAACCCACTAGATGTACCCTAAATTGATCAAGCATTCTTACAAAAAACTGGACGGGTTCAATCTGAGTCCATCCTAACCTTTTATAGAGTGCGAGTGTAGCAACATTCACACATGAGCCTCCGTCAATTAACACTTGTGTAATTTTTTGGTTTTTATACCATATCGAAATTAAAGGAACAACACGGTCCACCATAGAATCAAGTTCCGGACTGATGGTTGCTATAGCAAGCATACACGAAGATCCAGGATTGATTTGTTTCTGGAATTGTTGTCGCATAACTGGGGCCAAAGCTAATAGTTGCCCCAACGGTTTCATAATAGATGCTTTCGATAAAATACTCCACACAGAATCAAGATTGGACGTACCTGGCATTGAGTCCAGTGTGTCCTTCCATGACAATTTGATCGGATTCTTATCTTCCATTAGTGTATTTGGTACTGCTTGCTAGACCACCGGTACTTGATTGGGAAAAATTGTTGGTTCTTGACTTGCCCATGTACTAGCTTTAGTAAACATTCTCTATTGTTCTCGAATGCCTGACGTAAAAATCTCAGGAGCTGGTTGCAACTTCTTATGGAACCGTGTTTTAACTGCTGCTGCTTGGGTATCTACCACTGAAATATATACCATATCGGCCATTGGATGCTGTCGTGCCTTTCTTTGCTTATCATATTCGGACGCCTCTTTGCAATATCTCCGGATATGTCCAATTTTGCCACAAAAATGGCATCTTGGTGGTGCAAGAGCCGCACCTTCACCCGATCGGCCCGAGTTCCAATGGGTCTGTCCAAAATTGTTTGGTCGTGGTCCTCTGTATGTTTTGTAACTTTGATAAGAGGTATTTCTGAAATGCGGTGGTACATAGTGGGTAGCATGTTGTCTCTGCTCCTATATTATGGCATTTACGGTCTATCTGGTCTGCACTTTGGCATTATATGGACAAGTTTCGGTGGAATGACTCGCCGTATTACAAATAGCACAGTACATTTGATTTAATGCACATGCTGAAGTAGTATGTCTCAGGT
>CM035443.1:57756595-57841595 GCA_020310875.1 Ceratopteris richardii
CATGTATGAAAGCTAAACAACCAAACACCTTGCAATGACCTGGACTTGGTTTTCTACCATCCAAAGCTTCATAAGGAGTCATACCTTGAAGAGATTTGGATGGGAGTCTATTCACAAGATATACAGTTCTTGAGATTGCTTATGTCATTAAATAGTATGGCAACTTCTTTACTTCAAGCATTATTCTAACTGATCCAACTAGAGCCTTGTTTCTTTTCTCTGAACTTCCATTCAATTTAGGAGAATACCTAGTAGTCGCTTCCCTTTTCATGACTTTATCTTGTAAGAATTCGTCAAAATCTTTGGAGAAGTATTTTCCCCCTCCATCAAATTTGAGTTTCTTCAATGATCTACCTATATGATTCTCCACATGTGCTAGGTACTTCTTGAAACATTCAAACACTTCATTCTTATTCTTGATAAAGTATAGAATGGTCCATCTACTATGATCAACAAAATAAGCATAATACCTTGATCCTTCCAATGAAGATTCTTGACTTGATCCCCACATATCAGTGTGTGCTAAGTCTAAAAGGTTGTTTTGGATGTAGCCTTTTCGGTTGAATGGTTGTCTTTGTGCCTTCCCAATCTCACATGCATCACATCTATTGACCATGTGTTTCTTTGATATGTTTGGAAGCCCTAGAACAATTTGATCCTTGTATATATCATTCAAGGTCCTTTTAGTCACATGAGCAAGTCTCTTATGCCACACTTCAAGCTCACTTAGGGTTTGAGACCCAAAGTTGAATAGAGCTATATTCCTCATTTCTCCTACTTCAAAAATAAAGATCCTACCATGCTTCTCACCTCCGGCTATCTTCTTGAAGCCTTGACATGGATCATCCACAAAGGCTCAAATCTTGGTGAACCTAGCAAGACTTTTTCAACATGTGTATGCTTTGGGCTTTCCAAGTCAGATAGTAGAGCAATGTTGTCTCCAACATGGTTTGAACATCCTGAACCTATGTAGAACAAATGGTCATCTTATTTGCCACCTTTGTGGCTTAGATTCATTAGGAGTAATAATTCCTCATGTGGTTGGTCTTCTGAATAAGTATTGAAGTCTCTTCTATTGTGACTTCTATTGTTGTGGTTCAAGTTGTGTCCACCTCTGCCTCTAGTGTTGTCAAATCCACCTATTCCACCAAATGCACAAGACTAGAAGTAATAAGCAAGATATGTGTTTGGAATGAACTTAACACTCAACAGAGGTACCCTAGATTTTTTAAGGCTACGCAAAGATAGACCCTGAGAGAGTTAAATTCAGATTCCTCACACTATACTGAATCAAATGATCTAAAGAATCATAAAAATAATCTATACAACAATAACTTTCCAATGAATGATCAGACATTGAATTTAGACCTCTGTATAGAGAGGAGCAGCCTCTGCAAGTTCACTATTGTTGAAGAAGATGGTGCAAAGAAATGAAGGAGCAACACAATGATGACCCAAAGTGTATGCATATGCACGTGTGTACTTGAGCCGAGACGACTCAAGGACTTGTGCCAATGAGACTATACCTCAATTGCCACACAAGTGCATATAGTGGGTACTTTAACACACATTTAAATGTCAATCCTAAGGAGCGACTTACCAAGTGTATGAAGACGTGTGCACACGTGATGGAAAATGAAGTGGTTTAGCTAGCATGCATGAGAAAAGACTACTACCTCTCACACTCACTGAAATACTGAAAGTGTTTGCCGCAAGCCTCTCACAGCAGTTTTGGTATTTTGAGGTTTTCTCCCAGCCCAAAACTCCGAATATAGGCAATAGGGTACTCGTTTCGAAGCTCTCGACGAGACGCATCCAAGGTGGTGGTTTCACTCAATTCTGACCACTCTGCTTCAAGTTATGGCAAAAACAGTGAATGTCGGGAATCACAAATACCCGCGCCACAACTTCTCCTAGCTTACGCACGCACTACAACAGCTCAAAATCAAGGGGAAGGGGTAGGCAACAGTCCTACACATGCATTACAAGCATCACACACACATACAAGAGCGAAATGAAGATCAAAATCAGCAAGAAAGAGGCAAACTCGAAAATTTGAAGAGCTCCTTCTTCACAATGGCAAGAAGTTTTTTACAAAGAGTCACAAAGTGACTTATATACATGAGCCCTAAGTTTGGTCCTTTCACACAAGAGACCGGCACTTTATTCACTAAAAAACTAATTTCCTACTATTTTACATGGGTAGATCTCTAATTTCCTACTAATCTTCTGTGGGGATGCATCTAGAGGACTCCTCTAGTGCATTTACAATGGAAATATATTACAAGCATGAATATGATACAAAAGTTTGATGTCCAAATCGGAAAAATTTTGGGGCTCGTCTTTTTCTCTGCTTTGTAATTCTTTAGCTCTGCAACACTCTCCCCCTCTTCGTCTCTGTCGTCCCTTGACAGGCTGTAGCTGTTCGTTGGCTGTTTACTTCTTTTCTGCGCACGCATCCCTTGGTCAGTGTTGCCTGTTGTTAAACAGACATGCAGATTTGATGGCCTTCTTGATTCAAGCTCTACTACTCGAGAGCCTGTTGCACTTGTCTTGCCTGTTGACTTGGGTTGCCACGCACGCCACCAGTGACTAGGAATGTGCTGTTCTTAGTCACCCTCTTAAACTTTTCAGCCTCTACCCCTTTCTAACTTTTGGTCCTCTGATTTGTCCTGGTTGCACACATCTGACCCTGTTGTATTGCTTTGAGGCTGTTTGCTTTTTTCCACCGTGCATGACCTGGATGCTTTGCCTTTTTGTCTGATGCGTGCCCCTGCGGGGCTCTATGCAGAGATGGGTAATGCACCTCTGCGGGCTTCTTGCAGAGATATATCTTCAGATATTGCTTTTTAGTGAAGCTGTTTCTTTCGTTGTCTTCTTCTTTTCTTCTTCTTACTCGATTCTCCCTCAACACTGCCCCCCTCCTGGACTCTGTCGTCCCCGACAGGCTTTGATAAGCGACGGGCATATGTTTGATAAACTCTTTGCTCTGTATTATTTAGCTGATTTGCTTCACGTATCATGAGTTGTTTCCATTGTTCTGCCTTCACACCGTCATTGGGTGGCTGTCTGTGATCCATGCAAAGAAGCTGAGTTCATATGCCACTAATCTGGCATTTAAATTAGATGACATCTTCAAAAAAATTTCTGAATCCGTCTCAAAAAATCTGTAAAGAAAGCTTCTTCGAAAGTCTGCATATATACACTTGGCAAGAACATAATTCTAGAATAATAAGCCATTATTGTTGGGCGGCTAGGCATAACTGAGAGATCAAAGATGAGGATCTCCGTGCCCTGATTAATACCGATGAAGTTCAAAAAGGTGTAAGCCGCGTGCTTGAATACTTTCAAAACTGTGAGGATCATGCTAAGTATTTTGTTTGTCATTTTGACAGCTAAATCAGGTACTGTCGCGTAATTCTATAGCCAAAATTCTATGGTTTTGACCATATAATCCTCCGTTGGCAAATAGTTATGTGGCGGGCTCGGAAGCATAGGATAATTGAGCCAGTGTTTATTTATAGTACCGCTTCTTTGCAGGTCCAAAAATTCCCCGGTATCCCTTCTGCGTGGTAGTGGACAAAATGAAGGGTTTACCTGGAATGCATATGGCGCTGCTTGCCAATGCACTCGTAGTGTGGAATGTTTCTCCAAAAATTTTCGTCGCCACACTGGTTGCGCAGCTTCAAACTCTGTTTGCGTATATTCGAATGTGTCATGTTTGAAGTTCAGCTGCTCATCTGGACTCTTGTGTGTAATCTTCATTATATAATGTCTTGTCTTTTCTTTCAAGAGTCCATATGGAATATTGAAGGGCTTCATGATTTTGTCCAGGTCTTTACCTTTGATCTTGGCCTCTTTCATGACTTTTACCACTTCATTCTCAAAATTTTCTATTAGCCGGGACACCACTAGTGCCCGTTCCTTCTGACTTATTTCTGCAGTATATGGCATAGGATGATCATCATGTATATCCGCCATCTGCTCACGTATTGGAGAATTATAGATCGGGTGAGATAGAGGGCTTACCTCTACCTCGTCAGTAGGATGTTCCTTATCTGACACTATTGGTGTCCCGATCAGTGCTTTCTCTTTCATCTGAGTCTTCAACCGTTCTATGCATTCATCTTTTTCTTTTATCTCTTGCATGGCTTCTCTTAGTGTTTCTTTAGTGGCCAGCAATTCTTTACCAATGTCGGCTACATGATCCATGTTTTCACTGTAGCTTTTCACGAGTTTTCCCTGTGCTATATTTAACTGCTTTTTTAGTTCACATATTTCCTGAGTTTACTTCCGTTCTGATTCTTCTCTTACTTCTTGCTCCTGTCGCAGTAAATCTGCATGTTGTGCTATCTGCTCTCTTAATTCTTGTTCTTTGGTGTCTGGGGATTCCTGTTGCTCGATCGGTTGATCATATAATAATGACTTCATTAATTCCTTATTCCTGTTTCTCAATGTGTCATTTTCTTCCATATATACTTTTAGCTGTGTCTGTAGCAAAGTACTCCTAGCTCTCATTCTCTCTTTGTCTGCCTCGCTTACATCATGTAATTTTTGTAAATTCACGAGCTGTGCCTGGAGTTGGTGGTGTTGAGTCACTAAGGATTCATATTGCGTTTTTGTTTCGAGCAACTCATTGCTTTTGATCGTGAGCGCCTTTTGTGCTTCGATGAGTTGTGATGACAGCTGTTCGCTCATGAGCTGGAATTGATTTTTTTCTCTCATGGCCTTATCATAATCTGCATCTATGTCCATCATTTGTTGTTGTGTATCCATGGCTGTCTGAATCATCTGCTTCACTACAGGCTTCAGCTGAGTAACATCCACATTTAGCCATGTTTTTGGTATACTCGGTTCTTCTCCGGTATTGACATCTTTGCCCTGAGCCACATGTAATGTAATGTCATGGGGCTGCCTAATTTGAAGCTGGATCCTTGGCTCAGCCCCCATGTTTGCTTTATCTTCTTGAGGTGTGTCATCCGGTATCTCAATTACCATTTGTTCTTTTATTGGTAATTCCTCTGTTTCCTTACCTACTGGAGTTTGTTCTTCCTCTTTAATAGGGTGTTTTACATGTGCAACACTGGTTGTATCTTCTTTGATGCTTATCTTTGTAGTGTCATTTAATTGAATGACATGCTCCGGTTCCATAGATCCTTCGACTCTCTTTTCCTTTTCTTCCTGATTTTGTGGCATCACTTCCACTTGATCGACTTCATTCCATTCATCTTCTTGTGTTTCTGTCCGTATACCAGTATCTAAAGTATCTTTTTCAGGGCTGGAGTCCGTATTTGTACTAGAGTCCTCGATCCCTAGTTCCTTGTATCTTCCAGTTTGTTTTGGTGTCTTCTCTGGACTCTATTTTTGTTTCTCTTGACTCGCCTGTCTATAATGATGACCTTGAATATTTAAGTTCACCTGCTGTTGGAAGCAGCCAGAGGCACAGACGCCACGGAAGCATGTAAAGAAGGAGTAGGGAGCCAGGCGGATCAACCAGGCGGATCAATTTTTCAAACAAATATATTTCTTATTAATTCTCCAAACATTCAACAGTGATTGTTATCACTAATTGTAACATATGTATCATAGAAAACCCCATTTTGTAATCCATAGCCCCATTTTGTGCAAGCCGAGGAGTCCTCCAGCTTGAGGAGCTTAGGTAGAATACACGTATCAATTTTCGTTATTTTTAGACATCGTTTACCCTTCCAAATAGCATCTAGGACCTATTTTTTAACTAGGCCGGTCACTAGATGTGAAACCGGTCAAAACTAGTCTAGAAACTATAAAAAGAGCTAGAGAGCTCATTTTAGAGGTTAGCTTGTTTGAGATTAGAGTCATTTTGAGCTTGTAAGAGTATTCTTGAGTAAGAGAGCTAATTTCCCACCTTCCATTGTGTCTTGCTTGTCTCTTCATTGTGTGTGTGTATGTGTGTGTGCATCTTCGTGCTTCTCACCTTCACTCTCACATCATCTCACGTTCACGATCTTCATATCACTCCTACCTCTCCCTCGGATTGACATTAAGGAGGTGAAGCTTCTCAACGTGGTTCTCACCATTGTGCTAGAGCAACACCAAATTTGGCGCCGTTGCCGGGGATCGAGTCTAGGACGAATGTGTGATGGTAAGAGTATAGCAAGAAGTGGCGTTGGAAGGTAAAAATTTCAGTTTTTGTTGTTGTTTTTACTTAGTTTTTAGTGTTTTTCACCTTCCCCATACTCCATCTTCATCATCGCATCATCATCTCCATTTCCAAAAAAATCAGAAAATTCACCATATACACCCATTCACCTCATTTCCCCTCATTTGTGCATGCGAGAGAGCGAGAGAGAGTTTTTGCGATTGTATGTGCTTGCTTTTTCTTGAGTTTTCTTGCAGGTACAGAGCTTCAGAGCATCAGGAAAGCTTCCAAAAGGTAAAAAATGTACTTTCTGTCAGAGATTTCCGAGTGTGGCGGACCATCGCGATGGTCTGCAATTTTCGGTTTTTGAGGTAGGCGACCACACCACTAGACAGGCGATCCTTGCGCATACACGGAACCATTTTTGCATTTCAAAAATTCGTTGTTTGGTGGACCATCGCGATTGGCTCGGACCATCGCGATTGTGTCGCACCATCGCGATTGGCTTACGCCATCGCGACGGCTCGGCCGGACCATCGCGACGGTTCGCTTTTTCGGACCATCGCGACGGTTCACTTGAGCCATCGCGACGGTCCACTCGGACCATCGCGACTGTCCAGTTGACCCCGCACCATCGCGATTGGCTTATGCCATCGCCACGACAGTGCCACGTGTCACGATAGACCATCGCGACGGTTCAACTTTTGGACCATCGCGACAGCCCAAAATCGGACCATCGCGATTGGCTCAAGCCATCGCATCGCGGACCATCGCGACGGTTCACTTCGGACCATCGCGATTGTCCACCGTTGACCGTTGACCGCACCATCGCGATTGTCCGCCCGATAGACCATCGCGACGGTTCATTTTTTGGACCATCGCGACGGTTCGACCTCACGCCATCGCGATCGTTCACTTCGAGCCATCGCGACGGTTCGCCTTTTCGGGCCATCGCGATTGTCCAAATTCCACGCCATCGCGACGGTTCGCTTGGACCATCGCGACGGTCCCAGACCATCGCGATTGCCCACCCCCATCGCAAATTTTGGACTTCAATTTTTGACCAAATTTGAGGGTATTTTTGAAAAATTTTTGGACCATTAGACTCATAGGAGACCCCTTAGCTCATATTTGAGGGAAAATTGGATTGTCAGTTTTTACCCCCCAGGGCCTGAACGCGTATAACTTTTTCATCCGAAGTCCGTTTTTTGAGCTTAATAGCTCGTTAGAAAGCTCGTGACAAGTACTACGTGACCTCAACTGTTTTTTTCATAAAGGATACATCTATTTTTGGATAAGCTATTTTGAGGTTCACCTAGTTTGGGACTAGAAAGCCAGGGGGCACACATTGAAAATTTGGGCAAAAAGGGAAGGGATTTAAAAGATGTATATGCTCAAGTGTTTAATCATCTTGTGAATTGGTCTAACATTGGAATTTTCCAGGTCTAGCAAGGGCAATCCAAGGCAAGCAAGCAAGGCAGTGAAGACAGCAAAGCTTGGGAAGCACGGCTTCTTGGGCAACAGGGCATAAGAGCAACCAGAAAAGCCGACTCGAGGTTGGAAGATTACTCAACCCCCTCAGTCAATTCTTAGCTTAGGATAAACGTTAGCATTGTGGATTTAAGTCGATAGGAACGCCTCAAGTTCAAGATACCTAATTTTTTCAAGTTTAAGACTACAAGTGAAGGTGTGTGTGACGCGAAAACCTAAAGAAAAGAACATAAGTCTGACGGAACGAAAACTTAAAATCATCACGAAAGTCGAATTCCTGACGCATATATTAAGACAAGAATCCAAAGAAAAATTAAAAAGAACCAAGAATTAATCACAAAGAACCATTGACGATCTAAGTGTGTAATTGAGCGTGCAAGGAAGGAAATTAATGAACCTTAGATCAGGCAAACATATAGGTAAGTCGGACAGAAGAAGCCTTAGATCATCAGAGGCTAGTGTAAGAACCACAGCTCGATCTTGGGCTCAGCAATTGAATAATAGTTATCCCTACGAGAGCTCAGAAACTAGCGAATCAGAAATGGCATTTAGCGCAGACAGACCAGAAGGAGGGTCTCATATAGCATACCTAGAAAAGCCAGAAGGACCCTATAGAACGCAACTAGAGTTTCTCCGAACCAACCGATTAGGTGCTCGCATCTATGAGGATGGTTTGCGAAGGCAAGTGGTGCAACTGCACAACCCTGATCAACCCATTGGATTGGAAAGACCAGTGGTGAAATTTGAGAGAGACGCTTACATAGACAAGGAAGGAACCATGTACGTTCTAAGTACGCAGCCAAACGATACTAACGAGTTTGGCACAATTCAATTAGAGACGGAAACGAAATTTCCAGGAAAAGAACCGTTAGAAGAACCTAGAACACCGAGAGGGAAATCCGTATTAACAAGAGTACTCATCCCAGAGTGGATCCCTCAAGGCAACAGGAGCACCGAGTTGTTCGTAAATAAAGAAACAAACGAAGCCTTTTGGAGGTACAGAAAGGAAAACCCTGGTGAGATAGGCATCATTACAATTTATGAATTCAAGGACCCAGATACACCTGGAAAGGTTGTATACCTGGATGAGACTTCAGAAAGAGTCTTTGTGGTGCCTGAGCGCGCTAAAAACACCTACACTTGGAGAGGTGAATTGATATTCCCTCCATCCAGAACAAACATGAATGCAAATCAACAAGGGGCAGGAACATCCTCAGCCCATGGAAATCAAAGAGAAGGAAATCACGAGAGACCGGAAGTAAGCTTTAATCATCCCATAGGGAGAGATAGAACAACCACGGACACTAATAGAGCGGATAGACAAAGAGATCATGGAATACCAGGTGGTAGAGATGATTTTCCTCTACCTAGACCACGTGAACACACAAGAGTATTGAGACCCACACAATTAGTGAAATCCATGAAGAATTACTTTGATGGGACAGGAGATCCCTATGACCACGTTGCAGAATTCAAGCAAGTACTGAGGGCAGAACAAGTCGAGGACATGTTCACGCAGTACAACGCATTTGGACTAACGTTAAAGAATACCGCTTTAACTTGGTTCCAACCACTGCAACAAAGGCAATTCAGAGACATCCATCATTTTTTAGAGTCATTCATCACTGAATTCTCTAAAAGTGGGGTTAGACATGACACGTCTTCGTTGATTCATAGCTTTAAACAAACCCCTCAGGAAACAGTAAGACTGGCAGGACGTAGGTTTAGACAATATGTTGAACGATGTCCAATGCAAGAGCTACCCTCACAAGCCAAACAAGTATCACTGTTCCTAGATGGCTTGTTGAGCGCTAAACTACGCTCCTATGTGTACCTAAAAGAACCCAGAACGCTAGAGGAGTGTGTAAGAATATGTATAGACATCGAGGACAACCTAGGAGAGGAATTAGAACTCTCAAAGGTCTATAAGGACTCAGATTGTTCTTCTCTAGCATCCACAAAATTGTCTAATTCGATAGAGGACCTAGCAGAAAAAGTGGCCCAAAAACTAGGAGTTTCTAGCAAACAGGTGCCCAAGCTACCAACTAATGTACGTTGTTACACTTGTGGTGGAAATCATTTGGCAAACGTGTGTCCTAATGCACCACAACCACAAGTCAACCCTAGTGGCCAATATTGCACAATTGAGAGAAGATACACGAATCATACGGCTCAGGACTGCCCATACAACAAACAAACCGTGAGACAGAACTACCCGCAAACATACCAGCAGCCAGGTAGGTATCAAGGCCAATACAATGCTCAGCCTTATTACTATAGGCCTCCTCAGAACTACCCATACCAGGCTCAACAGAGACCTCAACCCGTCTTAGCTCAGCAGCCACCCCCACCAGCGAATGTCATCTCAGTTAAATACGCTGCTGCAGAAGAGAACCTAAGTAGGGCCTTAGTGCCTTCTTCACCCTTGATCACCGAAAGTGACCCGAACTCAAACAGTTTTGACTCTACTCATGTAACTAGTCCACCCGCTTATTACACGGAGTCACCAGAGCATGTGGAGACATATCATTATGATAGTCCACCAATGGAACCTAGTTGGGAGCCAGATTATACTAATGTGATGTACGCAAACCCAAACCCACGGCCCCAATTGAGACAACAGAGACCACAGGGCCCTAGAGGACCATGCTTTAGGTGCCAAGGAGATCATTTCATAAAGGATTGTCCACATCCCCCAATAGCAAGGCAATCACAGTACTATAGCATCCAAGGCTTTTGTGCCGACTGTGGCAAAGAGCACATAATCAGAGATTGTCCTAAGAACCCAGTTAACGCTTCGAATGTGACACCAATCAACGTGATAGGTATTGTAAACAACGCAGATGGATCCAACCCTACATACGTGCCTATCCAAGCCATAACCAGAGCCCAGGCGCTCTTACAAAACCAACAACTTAATCAAGAGAAAGTAGCCGGAACTAGTGAAGTTGCAGAATCGAGTAGTAAAAAGACGAAACCTTGGAAAGATTCTAGAGAAAGGATAAAGAGAAAATGGAGTAAAAAGATAAGTGAGTTGGAAGGAAGTTTAAGGGAATCCAGAGCCAAAATACAAGAATTGGCTTCACGAGAATTGAATCAAGAAGACCCTGCTCTAAAATCAGGATCAGTTTTAGCGGAACCCATACCCGAAGATCTAGACATGATGTTTCGTGCATATTAGGCTAGAATAAAAGAGGGACCTCAAGTAACGGAAATGAGTAAAAACTACCCTCGAGCTGATCTAGAAATGGAGAGAACTAAACTTTGCATGAAAATGGTAGAATTAGCACAAGCTTTGTTTGAAGCCTCTAGATATCTTAATTGGAATAACATGGCAAAACCTGAACTACACTTTCAAGGACTAATGGAGAGGCTGGAACACTTGATAGAAAGCAAAGAGAAAAAGGATCAGCATAGGAACCCTATTGTCCGAGAGACACAGGAAAGGAATGCACCATCCCTGTCTCAAGTACCCAATACAGAAAGTCAAGATAACCTATCTTCCATACATAGGTACTCACATGAATTTTTGAGAGAAATACAAGAAGAGAAATGGAGAAAAGAACAAGGAACTCATCCTCCTATTCGAGAAATAGATGACTCGCAGGAACAATTTCCCCAAGACATCCCCTCTATATATGATGATGTAGAGGTGGAACGACTGAGTGAACCTACAGGATTTGAATCTAATTCTCTACAAGAATTACCTCAGTTCACAGGACCTTGGGAAGCTAAGTCTATTAGTATGAGAGCACCCACGATAATAGTGAGGAATGAAGAATCAGTGATCCCTAGAAATACGGAAGTGATCAAGAATACGAAAGTACAGTGTAATCTCACTCTGGAGGAACTGTTAAAGGTAAAACCAGAATTGTGGAAGCACGTAGCAAATCAATTCCCTGAGCTAGCTACCACACCCTCTCAGATAGGATCACAGAAGAAGGTACCAGAGATACCCGTGGAAAAGATTGGAGACGTAAGCGAAGGAGAGGAAGGTAACACCTATCTTCCAATAACCCATCAAGGCTACACCACAAAAGCCATCTTAGATTCAGGAGCCGGAGTAGCCATAGCTACCACCACTTTATGGAAACGTTGGGGTAAGCCAGCACTCAGACCCACCAGGATGAAACTACAAATGGCTGATGGACACATAGAGAAACCATTAGGCTTACTAGAAGGCATATCTCTCACCACTTGTGGTGTAGAATTTGAGCATACTTTCGCCATTTGTGACTTTGCGAAAAATCATGCGTATGAGATGATATTGGGACGACCATTCATGCGTCAGTTGCAAATTGTACAAGATTGGGGAACTAATTCTTTGTACTTGCAACACTTAGGGGTGACTACCAAAGTCAATCTTAAAGACTATTCACATCGAGATGTACCCCCAATACAATGGAGTACCATCCATAAGACACCAGTAGAGACGGAATCCGTGCACTCATTAGAATCAGATCCTTCTTGGTTGCATGAGGATACCCATTTATGGATGTGTAAAGTAGCCAAACAAGAGGAAGAGCGGTTAGAAGCCAGGACCTTAGGTGCAGAACAACATCCACGAACCCTTCAAGATCCAGCATATGCACCTGTAGCATTCCCAGACGAGGAGTTTGAACCCCATGGTTGGGCGGAAATCCTAGCAACCATGGACGTAGCCATCAATGAAGAACAATGGACACCCCACTGTGACGAGGATGGCTATGACATTTCAGTTTTCACGATAGAGCCAATCATGGGCGATGCAATTTTAGAAGAGTGTGAACCAAACACTGATGCATTTGAGGACGCAAGCGATTTTGATTTAGAATCAATTATCATGGACCCACCCTTTGCATCAGAGGAGGAATATTTCTACGAAATAGAGACGCACACTCAAAGACATGAGGAAATTACGAATGAAGTGAGATTAGCCACAGAAGTGACTACCAAGAGTGAAAGCAAGAAAAGGAAGAAGAAAGAAACCATGTCAGAAAAAGAAGAATCTTTGTTTGAAGTACCCGAGAATTTCAAGAAATATGAAATCGACGATAGAAGAATCATGGTACGAATGCCTAATAGAAAGGCGAATGACGGACAAGTATATGATAACCGAGAGAAAACCAAGAAAGTAATAGTTGCCATAGAAGGAGAAGAAGAAAAATGCACATACATAGGGCATGATTTGACGACTGAAGAAGAAGAAGAGTTAGTTGCCCTATTGCGCGAATATAGAGACGTTTTTGCTTGGAGTTACAAAGATTTGAAAGGAGTAGACCCAGATATATGTTCTCATAGAATCCCTATGACTCCAGATGCGAAACCGACAAAACAGAAACCTTACACGTACAATGATAATTACGCTGTGAAGATTAAAGAGGAGATAGATCGATTGATAGAAGCAGGATTCATTTACGAAATTGAGCATACCGAATGGGTATCCCCCATTGTGGTTGTGCCCAAGAAGAATGGAAAATTGCGTGTGTGTATTAACCTTAAAAAAGTTAATGCCGCCACGATTAGAGATAGTTATCCTCTTCCTATCACGGAACACCTATTGGAAAGAGTTGCGGGCAAGGAAGTTTACAGCTTTCTTGATGGATTCTCAGGCTATAACCAAGTAGCCATTGCTCCAGAAGACCAACACAAGATGGCTTTTGCCACAGAATGGGGCATATTTGCATTTCGTGTGATGCCATTTGGCTTAACAAATGCACCCGCTACTTTCCAGCGACTCATGTGTCATGTTTTTAAGGAATTTTTACGCAAAAGCTTGGAAGTTTATGTCGATGACCTATGTGCGCATTCAAATGTAAGGCAGACACATATCCCAGAGTTAAGACAAATATTTGACAAATGTCGAGAGTATCAGGTTTGTTTGAACCCAGAAAAATGCGTTTTCATGGTCAGACAAGGCAAAATTCTAGGACACATTGTGTCAAAAAATGGAATCTCCACGGATGAAGAAAAGGTGAAGGTAATTGCAGAATTACCTAGACCAACTAATGTGAAAGAGGTACAGGCATTTATGGGCCATTGCGGTTATTATAGGAGATTCATACACATGTATGCAATCATAGCCAAGCCTTTGTACTCTCTTTTGACCAATTTTGAGTGGACAGATGAGTGTGAAAATTCATTCAATGAACTTAAACGACGTTTGTGCTCAGCACCTATATTGACCACCCCAGATTGGAGTAAGCCATTCCACGTACATGTGGATGCATCCAATTACGCCATAGGATGTGTGTTAGCACAACCCACGAATGAAGGTAACATAGATCTCCCCATAGCTTACGCTAGCAGTCAATTGAACGCGGCAGAAAGAAACTACACCACGACAGAACGAGAAGGATTAGGGATGATCTACGCAGTAAAGAAGTTTAGGCACTACTTGTTGGCCAACAAATTCAAGTTCTTTACAGATCATCAAGCCCTATTATATTTAGTCAACAAACCATGTAACACAGGACGACTGATACGTTGGTTTCTATTACTCATGGAGTATGATTTTGAAGTGGTAGTCCGGAAAGGGAAGACGCATCTTAGAGCTGACCACCTCTCAAGATTAACCTCAGGAGAAGCTCCTCAAGGAATAGCCGATGAATTACCAGATGCATACTTATTTAACCTTGAGATAGCACCAGAATGGGCTAAGCCGATAGTCCCTATTCTCACATACGGACCCAAGAATCCTAAGATAAAGATCAAAGAAGGAGAGATTACCAAGTCTCAGAGGTACCAAATAATGGCAGGAAGCATATATAAACAGGATAATCAAAAGATTCTTGCTTATTGTGTAGATGAATCAGAACATGCGAATTGGGTGCAATTAGCACACGTAGGTGCACTAAAGCAACATCATTCAAAACAACGGACATTACAGACTCTGCATAGATTAGGAGTATATTGGCCTACGATGGAAGCAGATGTCTACAAGTTGTGTAAGGAATGCCATGTTTGCTGTGAAAGACCACCAGTAGAGCATGCGACATTATATCACGTGTCTCTCACACCAGACTGGAGTGAACCTTTAGTGACATACTTGAGGACGAACACATTCCCTCAAGGCATGACCTTAGCTCGACAACGCAGTCTAGAGCAGGAAGCTCACTACTATTCACTTATTGGCGATAATCTATACAAAAGAGGACGAGATGGATATCTAAGGCAATGTGTTCATGAGAGTGAATATCTTAGCATACTAGAGACTGCACACCAAGGTGTTGCAGGAGGTCATTTTGGACCAGATAGGATAGTCAAAGCCATCCTCTTTGCAGGATTATGGTGGCCCACTCTTCACATGGATGCACATACCTATGTAAAGAGATGTGATGTGTGCCAAAGAACTCAGTTTCCTACTCGCAGAGATGAAATGCCATTGAAACCCATGATGGGCGGACGTGCATTTTCTAAGTGGGGTATAGACTTTGTAGGACCCATCAACCCCCCTGCAAAAGGTACAAATGCGAAATACATTATTGTTGCAACAGATTATCTAACCAAATGGGTAGAGGCAAAAGCCACAAAAAAGAATGATGCTCACACGACTGCAAAATTCTTATTTGAAAATGTCTTTACAAGATATGGATTGCCTATAGAGTTAGTGAGCGATCGAGGCACCCACTTTCTAAACCAAGTCATTGAATATTTGTTACAGGATTTTATGGTGATTCACAAGAAATCTGCACCATATCATCCTCAGGCCAATGGTCAGGCTGAAAGCACTAACAAGATACTTTGTACCGTACTGACGAAACTCGTGAACAATAAACGTTCAGATTGGGACAAACAGTTATACCACGCTGTTTGGGCATATCGAGTGGCCTACAAGACCGTACTCAATGCAACTCCCTTTCAGATGGTTTTTGGTCAGAATGCAATGCTTCCTTTGGACTTCTTGATACCGACCCTTAAGGTTGCACAAGAACATCAGTGGACCGGCCATGAATTATCAGCAAGAATAATGGACTTGGAACGATTAGGAGAAACCAGGCTAAAGGCAGCAGCAGGAATATACGCTGCGAAGAAGCGACAGAAAGCATATTTTGATGCGCATGTGAAAGATAAAGGCCTAAAAGAAGGAGATTTAGTTCTAGTATATACGCTGAAACAGCACGCACGCAAGTTAGAAAAGCGAGGTTATGGACCTATGATCATTAACAGACTCTCGACTAGTGGAGCAGTACAATTAGCCACCTTAGAAGGAGATATAATGCCT
This sequence comes from Ceratopteris richardii, assembly GCA_020310875.1. NCBI lineage: Eukaryota > Viridiplantae > Streptophyta > Polypodiopsida > Polypodiales > Pteridaceae > Ceratopteris > Ceratopteris richardii. Next base: position 57,772,411 of record CM035443.1, read on the forward strand.
AATTACATTAGTGGCTGTAGAGTCAAGCTATATCAAGAGCCTCTTACTGAGGATATGCTTAGACGACTCACGTTGGCAAAGAAGCGTAAGGAGGAAGAAAATAGAATACGAGCGGAAGCGCAGGCAGAAGCCATAGAACGCATTAAGCGCATGAAGCTAAGAAGACAAGGACTAGGGAGAGAACATTATAACCATCTGGAAACATCACCCAGATATCCCATGGCCATGTGTCAAGTAAAGTCAACCACTCATCCTAGCATAGTGGACAGGAGACCATTCATTACAGTAAGGCTAGCGCACGGTAACCATAGCCAAGAACTCAGGGCTTTGATTGACTCAGGTGCTGCGACTAGTGCGATTAGATGGTCCCACTATAAGGCTTCAGGAATAGAAATGCGGCCAATTGAGGCATACCTCATAGGTTTAGGAGGCATGGAAACCCCTTGCATGGGTGAGGTGGACCTTCCTATCCTCATTAAGGATATGACGATGACAGCTAAGCTACTAGTGTGCCATGATGACGACCTGATAGAACCCCTAATCCTTGGCCAAGGTTGGCTATACGATCACTCAGTGGACCTAAATCTTAGACAAGGCTCCTTACAGATTGGAACCTTAGAGCAGAAGCGAGTGATACCGCTTGACTTCCCTAACGGCATTCCGCTTGACGGTTGTGACCCTAGACCCTATGAAACGCATGCGACAGAAGACAGGAAGATCTCTGATCAGCTCAATCACGCTACGTCTACATCAACCCACTCAGGCTTGGCTATAGACAGTTGTCAATCAGAAGGACGACAGGAGATCTTCCCTGGGACTTCCTGCAAACTAGAAGCGACAGTTACCCAAACGCAAGGACAGAAGGGCACAATCAGAGGTCAGGTGGGTTGCATCAGCGGCCAAATGAGCACGACACCCTGCGGTGCTCATCCTTCCAAACTTGTTGCGGACTGGCCTAGATTAAAGTTAAATAAGGCATCACTTCCTAATGGGCAGGTCACGCAAGTGTTGGAACTCCCTTCTTTTCCAAAGCAGAGTGTCCATCCGACCTCTCAACCCCAGCAACAACAGAGTCGACCACGACAAAGGAACCCAGACCGATTGCAGTATCAGAGGAAACAACAAGGAAAGCAGTTTAGGCCACCCAAAGGAAGCGGCACCAGACAAATATGGGTGCCAAAAGGACAAAGAGCACTGAAGAACTCCAACCAAACAGAAATCGACAAGAAAAAGGCAGTGCAGAAACAGAATCGATATCCACCATCCCCTCGACCTCCTTCTACAGGTCCGAGCATCCGACAAATGTGGATCGCCAAGAAGTACCCTACCCATAGACCCACGCCCACGCAGATTTGGGTACCCAAACCATGTATCATAGCTCAACCCATAAGCCATGTAACATACAACCCTCACAAATCTTCCCATCCCTCAACACCACCACACGCGATACTACCTTTGACCCCTCAGCAGAAACCCACCACCCACTCCAAGATCCTTAGGAAATGGATACCGAAACGTGTCCAACCGTTTTCCCCTAACCCATTGTCTAACTACCCCCCGACTAACATACAACCTTGTACTAAATCACTAACCTTTAAACCTTGTATAAATTCACCCACCATCATCACACATCACTCGTATTCTCATCAAGAAATGTATGCATGATCGGAAACGTATAGGTGCCTAGAGACCTGCACTAGTGCTGCAAGAAACATTGCATCCATCACATCACAGCACTTGGCTACACGGGTTACGCATCAGTTATGGAAAGGGAATGCAGTCTCACTTTAATGGGATCATGATTAATTTCCATGCTAATGTGTTAATCTTTTGTAGCAGATCTTTCTCATTAGCGCATCCGTCACCATGCAAACCGACGAAGGAACATCTGGAGCAGGCCCCAGTGTAGCGGCTGTGCCACTCAACGTGCTACGAGCAGAATCCCACCCGACTGCTCCACCGCCGGAATTTCAGGGATTTCCAGGGCCCATGCCTATCGATAACCCCCCTATGGGCTACACCGAAAAGATACACAGGAACTCTCATTGGTTTCAGGGCCTTGCAGGACCCCTTGCGGACGCGGACTTTATATTTGAATCCTCTCTGACATTTGATGACCGCACATGGGGAAAATACCAGTTTTTCTCCCGAGAGTTTGAAGCCCTACAGAGCACCCAGGATTTAACTCATGTTTGGGCCAGAGCAGGCTTCACAGAGTATTTCAGTGATCCTCTGCCCAAACCGGATTTTTACAGGTGCTATTACTTAATCACTACCTTACTGGCATCAGAGAATAAGGACATCCCAGGAACCTTCATATTGCCTACTCTAGTGGATGATCCACCTTACAAGAGATTTTATCTCTCTAAGGACTTAATCAGAGCAGCCATCAAGATTCATGGAACCCACACACCCACAGATCGAGAGAGATTAATTCCAGAACCGATGAAACGTGGGGATGTCACGAAGTGGGAGGAGATTTCGGCCATTACACCTGAGCTGTCAAAGCCACTAAGGATATGCATGCAACATTTCGCATTTCCAGCTCAGGACAAATTTACCATGCCCCATAAACGAATCTGGTTCGGATTATATTTGGCATGCACGGGACCTCAAACTGTTGATCTGGCAAGCTGGATCATAGATCAAATGTACCTGGCACAGCACAGATGGGAGCGCAAAAAAGTGCTTAACGGATGTTGTGCACTCACAAGAATTGTGTATATGTGCTTGGCTTATGACTTGCCCATCGAGCGTGCATTAACAGGAGAGGAATTGAAGGCATTCAAGGGCACAACGAAGAAAGCCAGGAAGCCCAGTAGGACACGGGCAGGTAAGCGCATGCGAGGCACCATCCCTTGCCTCCAAGTGCCAGAGTCGCCATCACCACAACCCTCTCCAGAGCGACCACAAACAGAAGCTGCTCCCACTGTACAACCTATTCGCATACGGTTGTCCAGACCAGTGGTTACGGAGACCACCACTAGTACCGCTGCACCTCAGGCAGCTGCCACCTCAGAACCCACCACCACAACAGCAGAAGCTCCCACCACTATTGGTGCGGAAGCGTTTTCTTTCCCGATACCACATATGGAGGCCGACCCCATAAACACGACATTTGATTTTGAGATGCCTGATGCATTCTCAAACGAATTCCAGTATTCAGAAGCACAACTGTTCTCCCAGGAATATGAACGTCCCAGCTACCCTACTACGCCGCGAGATTTGCCACAGGGACAAGCTGTGTCGAGCTCTGAAGAAGAGAGAACCGAGACAGACAACGAGGAAGGCGACGATGAAGCCAGCCAGGGCTCACATGACGAACAGACAGAGGGTCAAGGCCAACAAACCGACACACACGGCGACACCAACACATATGAAGACGAGACATTCGAAGCCGCAGCGTACACACTGGCTATAAAGAAATTATATCGTACCATGGAGAAAGTCTGGGCACGAAAGAAGTTAACTGAAGAGGAGAGCCAGGCATTAATTGAACAGGAACTCATCTCCGGAGGATTCGAAGACGCATACATCAGAGGGTTCAGGGAGTTAGTCAAATCAGTAGGCTCCCATGAAGCACTCAGGTTTTTACAAAGAAAGCAACTACCACAGTTTGATCCCCGCCGAGTGCGACTACTTTCAAAGCCCGGAGAGTATATTCGTGTACCAACAGGAGCTCAATCCTCAGCACAAGCCAGGGAGGCACGCCTCGCCCCCGAACGTTCATTAACCGCAGAAACCATCCTTGTAGATTCGCCACCCCGTACCACCATTGTACATACCACTACTATCCTGGAAATAACATCCACCCCTTCGACTCCTCTCTCACCTCATCTTTCACCAACCCATCCCGTATCACCCGCACACCCACCGGCTTTCCCCACACCCACACCTGTACAAAGCAACATAGCCACAACCTCTTCCTTACCCATTCATACCACCATGCCCACACCCAACCCTCCGCATCCATATGTTAACCCATTCACCCCTTCATCCTTCCCAGCGTTTCCCCCACCTCTAAGACCCCCATTCCCCTTCCTAACCCCACTAACCTTCTCACCAGTCTCACCTCCCCAACCTACCATAACCCCTATTTCCCCGTTTCACCAAGCTGCTCCAACCATCCCCCCTGTAAACTACTCTACATTTGTAAATCCCGTATTCACACCTACACAACCACCCACAATCACACCACTTTTCACAGTCACAACACTAAACACGTCCAATGGCATGGACATATCACCATCCACCTCACCACCACCCACTCCACTCACAGCACCCTCATATTTAGGCACTTCACAATTTTCCACAATCACCACTGCATCCACTGTCCCAACCCCACTTCCCATTCCCACTGCATCTACTCCCACTACATCCTCATTTAGCACTTCACTACTACTATCGCCCACCATAGACACCGCATTTCAACACATGTTCGCATGCATGACGCAAGTCCGCGATGAGTTTGCATCACTCGGCACCAACTATCAACAGCTGCAGAAAACGACGAACGAATTACAAACGCAGCTTAATTCGTTATCAATTGAGAACGCCTCACTGAACAGCCGATACCAAGATTTACGAGAGGCCTATCACAAGTTAGAACTAGAAAGTGAGGAGAAAACCAAAGAGGCCACCGCGGATTTGGATAACCTACTTAGAGCCCAGACTGTCCGCAATGCAACGCTTACTAGAAATATGGGCTTACTAAGAAGACACTTAGCCGCAGCAAAAGAGGAGAACTAGAGACTCCAAGAGCAGAATAGAGAGAACTTGGAAGCGGCTTTAGATCATCCAGAACAGCCACTAAGTCCGAGCAGATTCAAGGCAATCCCATCCGAGTCGATGCGGATGCTGCTAGACGACCATGTTAGATTGCTCGAGGACTATGATCGTATGAACGAAGAACATCAAAAGTTAAAGGAAGATCACAAACTGCTACAACTCAGAGAACCAGCAACACAACAAGTACAAGTAGCAGCGGAATTACCAGCACCTGTGGACCCTGCCCCTGAAGTTTTAGAGGAACTCAACGCACTCCGGGCCCAGGTAACAAATCTTGAATCTAGAATTGCAGTCTATGAAGCACCACCAAGGCCAGACTCCCCACCTGAGCTACCAGCTGAGGAAGAAACCGTCACTATCCCGGTGGAGGAGACATTCGAAGAGGCATATGAACCGATACCCATCCCAGGCGGACGTGTCACGGCCGAAGGCCAGATGACCTACAAATTACCTACCCCCGCGTGGATGAAGACAGTTGAAGAACTCGGAATGGCACACTCGGCCAGAGTAGAGGCACAGCTACATGCCATGGCCATAATTGAAGAGAAAATTTTACAGTCACCATTCTTTGCTCAATTGGCCCCGCGACGATACATATCTGGGCATGAGCTCCAATATAAACCGTACTTCATGTTAATGGCCGAATACCAGTTAGCCATAGAGAAAGAAACAGGTATGAAACCCACGCATGCCACTCAATTCGAGCCAGAGGACTTGCCACCAAGGGCGCAGAGAGGTGAAATCCTTCAACCAGACTGGCGCAGAGATTTATTGCAAAACTATCCCGAGATGATGAGCACATGGGTAAAAGCGCCGCTTCACTTAAAATTTAATCCGTGCTGGGGACCAGTACCACGACGCCGCTCTTGGACTGCCTTCGCTATAAAGCTACAGAACAACAAGCAGTGCCAAGACTGGTTGAACTATCCCTACTTCAAGCCACCAGTCGCGTTACCCACAGTAGGCTACATGATGGCGACGATCCGCCACTGGCTCCCTCGATTAAAACATATGGATGATATTGCCGCGCACATGACTGTCAAAATCTTTGACATGATGCAGATGGTCTTTAAAGTCTTCCGATGCATCAAGGCTCCCCATGTTAACACCCCGGGCTTTGAGCATGGCAACTTTGATTTAGTCTATGATATGAGCACAACGCCATCGCTACGGGTGTGTTACGCCTGGCACTGCAGGATCAAATATCTACCGGCATGTTACAAGCAGACATTCGAAGAAATGTTCACCACCGGCTTTTGGGAGTACCATTCAGAGGTATTTATAAGCAGGCCCACACACTTATTGCAATTATTCGCCTGTGAACGAATGGTGTACTCCACACATTATCAGCTCCCACCACCAGACGAGCCACAACCTATCGATTGGGAGAAACTCGAGGCTGATCTAGCCCGAGGTATTTGTATATCAGAGCACACCCTCGCTCAAGACCTCCTACAGAATTACATCCGGCAGACCTCACAACAAGGTTCTGTCAGGGACGACAGAAGCGAGAGGGAGGGGGGTGTTGGAAGCAGCCAGAGGCACAGACGCCACGGAAGCATGTAAAGAAGGAGTAGGGAGCCAGGCGGATCAACCAGGCGGATCAATTTTTCAAACAAATATATTTCTTATTAATTCTCCAAACATTCAACAGTGATTGTTATCACTAATTGTAACATATGTATCATAGAAAACCCCATTTTGTAATCCATAGCCCCATTTTGTGCAAGCCGAGGAGTCCTCCAGCTTGAGGAGCTTAGGTAGAATACACGTATCAATTTTCGTTATTTTTAGACATCGTTTACCCTTCCAAATAGCATCTAGGACCTATTTTTTAACTAGGCCGGTCACTAGATGTGAAACCGGTCAAAACTAGTCTAGAAACTATAAAAAGAGCTAGAGAGCTCATTTTAGAGGTTAGCTTGTTTGAGATTAGAGTCATTTTGAGCTTGTAAGAGTATTCTTGAGTAAGAGAGCTAATTTCCCACCTTCCATTGTGTCTTGCTTGTCTCTTCATTGTGTGTGTGTATGTGTGTGTGCATCTTCGTGCTTCTCACCTTCACTCTCACATCATCTCACGTTCACGATCTTCATATCACTCCTACCTCTCCCTCGGATTGACATTAAGGAGGTGAAGCTTCTCAACGTGGTTCTCACCATTGTGCTAGAGCAACACCTGCCCTTGCATATACTGATGTGTCTCTTCGAGGGCAGCGGACAGATCTCTCTTTGTAATCGGCATTTGAGCCGTCGTGATCTTCGGTAAGAGATGAGTTCTCTTTGATTGTGGTGTAGCTTGGGCTTCCTCCTCCCGTAGGCGCTTTGTACCCCTCATGGGTTTCGGTTTGTTGGTTCCAACTTCTTCCACCATAACCCCTGCTTTCTTCTTCTTAGGGACCGTAGCTGATTTTGCGTATCTTGCGAGCCCTTCTGAGGTTGGCATCTCTCTCAAACAACTCTTCATTTCTAGAGCTTCATATATCAGTAATGTGAGAGCGGAACTACCATTCAAAAACTTCTTCTGTCCCCACTTCTTCTGGGCTTCAAATAACCTTTCCTGAACATAGCTTGTTAAATTGATCTTGTTTCCTATTTGTCGCATGGCATGTGATAATAGTTGGACTACTATCTTCTGTGGAGCTGTGTATCTGTGCATGCTGGGGAAACAAAAGTGCTGATGCACCAATCGCACAGCATCTTCTATGTCAATTCTGTTTATCTCCAAAAATGATCTCTTCTTGGGATCATGGCACTCGTCTTTGACACTAGTAACTCCAGCTTGATTCCATCCAAAAGCTTTATTGATTAACTCATGTGTGAATTGGATGGTCTTCCATGTCCCTACTTTATCCAATACTCGGGCTTCGGGAACTGAGATCTTTGTCGCGGCAGGTTGCATGGTATACATGATTTGTGCACATCTTTGAAAGTCTGGAACATATATAGGCAATTTGTGAAATGCCTCTATGCCTGCTTGTGTCCATACATCCTCAATATGAGGTAGCCCTTGTATGATCGTTTTGAAGTCCTGTGACATGATAGGAAAATAATGATCTGTGTCCATAATTTTAATTGTTGCCATGAAGATGAGTTCTACCACTGGTTGATCATCCCGGAACCAGTGACCTCTAGCTTTTGTAATGGCCTCGACTGGGAAAAGTTGGACTTCTTCTTGCTGCGTAGATTCTGAATCAGTAGATGCCATCTGCACTCAATATAGAGTATGAATTAGTGGCCATATATTCTCAGAAATCCTCCTTTATTTGTTTGTCCTAAGCTCGATATTGCTCCGAGTGAACGGTGTCGTCCCTTTCCCGTGTGTGTGAGAAAGGTAATACCTGGATTTTTCACATTTTCATGTATTTTTTATATTTTCATCTGAAAAAGGAAAACAGAAAAGTTAGTTTATAGCCGAAGCAGTTATTAAATTTTTTGGAGTATTTTTCTTAATATATGTACAAGTGCTCTCCTATTTCTCCGTAAGGAAAATGTGCTTGACTATCCTGAAATAGAAGAAGGATGTGTCGAATGCTTGGCCTTGTAATGTGGCCCTATCATGCATACTTTGGTTCTCGAAGGCTCCATATGTGTGCAATTGGAATTAGTTGGCGTATGCATGCCGTTTGTTTTGTCTTTCGGTATCCAAATCTGCTTCCTTGTGCTGGGCCTTGTTGTACGTTGCCCACTTCCACTGAAAGTGGCTCTTTTCTTCTTGTAGTGGGTCTGCTTGATCTGATTTGTGAATCTTGGAATGGCTCGGATTGCCATTACAGACTCCTTCTTTCTCCAGTAAGTCTTTGTCTGTGGTTGTTTTGCCTGTGGACCATATTGGTTTTTCTTGTTTTGGGGATCATCCTTTCGGTTTGGTTTCTTTGTAGTGCATGACTTAGGAATCCAGATTTGCAAACGATCCTGCTGAGCATCTACTACTTTCTTTGGGATCCATATTGTAGCAACTTGTCGATGACTTCGTTGTTCAGACTGAGTTGATTTCTCCCTTGATTGTTTGTTTTGATGCCGGTTGTGCTTCTGTCGTCAAAGATACTCCTCTACTTGATCTTTCTTTATCCACGCTTGGTTAGAGTATGGAATAGGGTATATTTTAATGGGTACAGATTTTGAATTACTCAGAGGACTAGTATCCCTTATGCATTGTGCTTCGGTGAGGTGTGTTTCAGATAGATTGACACTCTCATGACTTGCTAGACTAGAACAAGGTGTGCAAACAGAATTCGAAGTGTCCGCACATATAGTACTCGATGAAGGTGTCTCTATAGTGCTAGTGATCATACATTTAGGGCTTTGTTCATTAGAATGAACTGTTTGCTCCATGCTCACAGATTTGAGTGGCCGTTCATCTAGCAGACTGAATACTTCACGATGTCCTGCAATTGAATGGTCACCTCGTATTCGTAAATCCAGTCTTGACCTAACACTACCTCTTCAAGTAAATCTTGGTCATGACACACCAACAGCTTTTGTTCCATAGTGTTGTTACCAAGATGTAAAGGTAAGGTGATCTCACCTATGCATTGAGTAATTGTTCCTCCTATTCCTATCAACTGGGCCATCGATGGGCATACTGTCTCCTTGAGTTTTTGGGTCAAAGAAAGCTTGATGCAGCTTACAGCGGCTCTTGTGTCAATGAGAGCATTCACCAAGTGGTACTCCGTTTTTCCTGCTCCCAAATTTAAATATGGTTGTGTTCTCTGTGATCCTAGGTTTTGAGTGGTTCTAAAATTAGCCATTGGGATGAGTTCTTCTCCTAGCCGATATCTCTCATCTCGCTCTCTCATCCACTCTTTCCGTTTCTTTATTCTTTCCAATGCTTCCTGTCTCGCTTCCTCGCGTATTCTTTCCTCTTCTATACGTCTATTCTTGCCTTTGATTAATCGAGACAAAGTTTCTTCGGTTAATGGTTCTAGATATTTTTTCACTCGACACCCACTGATGTAGTTTGGTAATACATTCCCATCTAAGGTTGCTAAGCTAATGGCTCCACTTGTAGATATACGATTAATGATTAACGGACCATATCCTCTCTTCTGTAATTTCTTAGCATGTTGTTTCAAAGTGTATACTAGAACTAAGTCGCCTTCTTTAAGTCCCTTGTCTTTTATATGTGCATCATAATATGCCTTTTGTCTCCGTTTAGCAGCATAAATGCCTGCTACTGCTTGCAATCTAGTCTCATGTAACTTCTCAATTTGATCTAGTTGTTGGGATAATTCATGACCATTCCACTCATATTGCTGGGCCACTTTCAATGTAGGCACTAAGAAGTCAATTGGCAAAATTGCATTTTGCCCATACACTAAATTGAAAGGAGTAGTGCCTATGGCGGTTTTATAGGCTACTCGAAATGCCCATAAAGCATGATGTAACTGCTTATCCCAATCAGATCTACCATTGTTAACGATTTTGGTGAGAACCGTACACAAGATTTTATTTGAACTTTCTGCTTGTCCATTTGCTTGTGGGTGATAAGGGGCTGATTTCTTATGAATTACTAAGAATTCATTCAATAAGGCTTCTATCACTTCATTAACAAAGTGCGTACCTCTATCACTCACAATTTCTATAGGTAGTCCAAATCTAGTGAACACGTTCTCGAAGAGAAACTTGGCTGTGGTTCTTGCGTCATTTTTCTTTGTTGCTTTTGCTTCAACCCATTTGGTCAGGTAATCTGTGGCTACAATTATATATTCGGCGTGTGAACCTTTAGCTGGTGGGTTAATAGGCCCTATGAAGTCTATTCCCCATTTTGTGAAAGCTCTCGCGCATATCATTGGTCTTAATGGCATGTCATCTCTCCGAATTGGGTATTTAGTTCTCTGACAAGTCTCACAACTTTGTACATACGTTTCAGCATCCATATGTAGAGTTGGCCACCACAAGCCTGCAAAGAGAATCATTTTAACAGTTCTTTTAGCCGAAAAATGACCTCCTACAGCACCCGCATGTGCCATTTCTAATATGGGTAGATATTCTCCTTCATGCACACATAATCTTAGTTGGTTATCCTTCCCTCGTTTGAACAATTGTTTTCCTATGAGAATGTAGTCCTTACTCATTTCCTCTAAGGATCGCTTTCTTGCCAAGCTAGTTCCTAACTCATGTTCTTGAGTTTTTAAGAATTTCACTAATGTTGTACTCCAATTGGGTGCTATGGTCGAAAAAGGTAGAGACATATGATCTTCGGGAACCGTCTCTTGGCATTCTGCACAATTACTTACGTGGTCGTGAACACTCTTGGGCATGTCAGGCCAATATACTCCTCATCTTTTCAGTTCTCGAATAGTTCCATGAATCCCTTTGTGTGTTCTCCATTTGTTCACATGGGCTTGCTCAATTAGTTGCGTTTGTTCATCCTCATCAACACATCTGAGTAACACTCCGTTGGGTTCCTTGTAGTATACACTTCCTGACACAATGTGTAAATTCCTCGATTGAAGAATTCCCTTTTTGCTATTCCTATTAATTGAGTGTTGACGCCCATGAGTGAGTATAGGGATCAATTTCTCAGCCCACTTTGGACATACTTCCAGGTTAAACAGGTAAGTATATGGCAGATCATCTGGTACTCCTATGGGTGGTTCTCCATGGGTCATTCGAGATAAGTGGTCTGCTCTTATGTGGGTGTTTCCTTTTTTGACTATTACCTCAAAATCAAATTCCATTAGCAATAAAAACCATCGTACTAGTTGTCATGTATTACAAGGCTTGTTGACTAGGTACAATAGGGCTTGATGATCAATGAAGAATTTGAATTTGTTGGCTAAAAGATAATGTCTAAATTTCTTCACGGCGTATACCATTCCTAAGCCCTCTCGTTCCGTAGTGGTATAATTTCTTTCGGCTTGATTCAGTTGTCTACTCGCATAAGCAATTGGATGATCAAGCTTGCCTTCATCAGCCGGCTGGGCTAAGATGCATCCAATGACATAGTTAGAAGCGTCAACATGAATATGAAAAGGCTTGCTCCAATTGGGTGATTTCAGAATTGGGGCAGTACTAAGTCTCTTTTTCAACTCTGTGAATGCCTTTTCGCACTCTTCTGTCCAAGTAAATTGAGTCAAGAGACCATACAAGGGTTTTGCTATTATGGCATACATGTGAATGAACCTACGGTAGTATCCACAATGTCCCATAAAATCTTGCACTTCCTTTGCGTTCTTGGGTCTTGGTAAGTCTAAGATGACTTTAATTTTGTCTTCATCTGTTGAGATTCCATTCTTAGAGACAATATGTCCTAAGATTTTCCCTTGTCTAACCATGAAGACACATTTTTCAGGGTTGAGACATACTCGATATTGTCGACATTTGGCAAAAATCTTTTCTAGTTCAGGGATGTGCTCTGATCGTATAGCTGAATATGTACAAAGATCATCCACGTATACCTCCATACTTTTTCTCAGAAATTCCTTGAACACATGACACATCAATCTTTGGAAGGTAGCTGGGGCATTCGTTAAACCAAAAGGCATGACTCTAAAGGCGTATACTCCCCATTCAGTTGCGAAAGCTGTCTTATGTTGGTCCTCAGGAGCAATGGCTACCTGGTTATACCCTGAAAAGCCATCCAGAAAACTATAAACTTCCTTCCCTGCTACCCTTTCCAAGAGATGATCCGTAATTGGTAAGGGATAACTATCCCTTATGGTTGCGGCGTTCACTTTCTTCAAATTGATGCACACTCTTAACTTTCCATTCTTTTTTGGTACAACCACCAGAGGTGACACCCATTCCGTGTGCTCAATTTCATAGATGAATCCAGCATCTAGTAACTTGCCTATTTCCTCTTTTATCTTGGCTGAATACACATCATTATAAGTATATGGTCTTTGTTTAGAAGGTTTGGCTTCGGATGTCATGGGGATTCTATGCGCACATATAGATGGATCTACTCCTTTCAAATCCTTATAGGTCCAAGCAAAGACATCCCGATATTCTCTTATGAGACGAATTAACTCTTGCTCTTCTTCTAATGAGACATCCTGTCCTATGAAAGTACATCGTTCCTCTCCTCCTTCCATAGTTACAACTATTTTTTTGGTTTGTTCCTTATTATCATATGCTATTCCAGGTTGTGCTTCTCTTTTCGGCATTTGAATAGCAATTTTTCTCTCCTCCACTTCATATTTTTTAAAGTGAGCTGGTACCTCAAATTGGTCTTGGGGTTTGTTTTCTTCATCTTCTGATTCTCTTTCCACTTCTAATTCCCCTTTCTGTGTGAGTTCCTGGTGTTTTCCATCGACGGTGATATTTATGTTGGTGGTACTATTCCCTAGATCCATGGGTTCGGGCTCCATTTCAATGCTCTCGTAGTCCTCCTTCCAGTCTTTCTCGATCACTTATCCTTCTTCAGCCTCCTGAAGGACTACCATATACAGGCTAACATCATAACCCTCCTCATCGATACTGTTGAGAGTGATGGATGGATGCACTCAAGAAGTGAGTTGGTGCTGCAAAACCTGCTTCACACCTGCCCTCTTTTCTTTTCAGATATGCTTAGTGGACTTGCTTAGCTTCCAAATGACACAAAGAAACTATATATGTACTTTGGAAATGATTTGGTTAATGATCAAACCAAAACAGATAATTTGGTACTTCAAAAATCAAGAAAAACTTTCTATTCTTGTAGTGATACCTGCTCAGACTTTTACTCAGTGTGACCAGCACACTTAAAATTGGAACAATTCCTTTTGGGAGTATTAATTTACCTTAGTAAGCTACCAATCACAAGTGGAATCACTTCAATTGATAAACTATGCACTGAGAAATAAGTTTAGCAAAAATATAATCACCCCCGACTTTTTAGGAACTCTGCAGACATAGACAAGTGTGCACTTCGAAGCAGATTTCTCCCAAATGGCTGAATGAAATCCTCTGAGATTTTGTATGCTTGTAGAAGACTTTGAGCTGGTTTCAATGAGCTATAGATCTCTTGATTTGGTTCAGTAGATCCTGAGATATGCTCCTTTGAAGTTGACAGACTTGGAGTGGAAAACTCAGACAATACCAAAGATGATGAATGTATACTTCTATTGATAAATGTGTTTGTACAAACTCATTAGCTTGACAAGCATAGCTAAATGAGGTATTGTGGTGTTGGCTATGAGATAGCACTCACACACAATGAGTTACAATGATAACACTGCCTCGGGGAGTGAGCTGGAGTGAGTGTACCCGCGATTTTTCTTCTTCATCTTTTATAAGAGTTTGTTCTTCATTTGAATTTGAAATTCAAACTAAGGCTCCCTAGAATCTCTCCTCTAAAAGTAGGGAGATATTCTCTCCATTACAACATTCAAATTTCCACGACTTATGAGGTAGGTAAGTGATTACAAGAGATGCCAAGTCATGAAGACTTTTACTAGGAGTAAAAGATAATATCACATAGGACTAGGTTCCTATGCTCTTGCTTCTCATAGAGATATCCTTCATGGGTTCCAAGCCAAATCTTCCAAGTGTTCAAGCCAATGTGTGTAGGCTTGTCTTGCACCAACAGCTCCCCCTCAAGCCAAACACTTTGGCTTAAGTCTTCTCTTTCATTCTTCAATTACTTCCTGCAATCCAATCATAGATTTGAATCTGCATAACTTGTTTCCATCCAATGCCTTTGTAAGTAAATCTGCACATTGCATATTTGTAGACACATATGTCAATTGAATCTCTTTGCTAAGTAACTTCTCTCTCACATAGTGGTAATGAACCTCTATGTGTTTGGTTCTGGCATGATAAATTGGATTTGCTGCAAGGTGAAGAGAGCTAGTGTTGTCTCCAAAGATAATAGGTGGTCTTGTATGTAGACCTAACTCTGTATATAGAAGCTTCAACCAGATAGCTTTTTGAGTTGCATTGGCAAGCCCTCTATACTCTGCTTCAGTGGATGACAATGCCACTGTAGGTTGCTTCTTGGCTGACCAAGAAATAGGCTTATCTCCTGCAAAACAAATGTAGCCTGAGGTGCTCCTCCTATCATCCTTGCATCCTGCCCAATCTGCATCTGAGTAAACTTTAATGTCAATATCTGATGTATAAGGAAAGTACAAACCATGACTTTGAGTTCCCTTGAGGTACTTCAAGATCTTCTTTGCTACCTCTAGGTGAGGTATCCTTGGTTTGTGCATGAATTGACTAAGCACACTTACTCCATATGCTATGTGAATTCTTGTCAAGGTAGCATAGTTCAAGCTACCCACCATACTTTGGTATCCTGTAATGTCTTTGATTTCTTCTCCTTCATGAGCACTTAGCTTTTGGTTAACCTCCATTGGAGTAGTAGATACCTTAGCATCCTGCAAACCAAACTTTTTGACCATATCCTGTACATACTTCTTTTGAGTGATGTAGATACCTGAATTTGTGTAGACCAATTCAAGACCTAAGAAATACTTTAATAGTCCAAGATCACTGATCTTGAATTCTTTCATCATCTGTAGTTTGATGTGTCTAATTCCATTGACATCATTGCCTGTAATGATGATGTCATCAACATAAACACATAAGTAGATTCCCTCTGTACTACTTCTCTTTATGAATAGAGAAGTGTCTGCTTTGCTCATCACAAATCCTTGGTCTAGGAGGTAGGTGGTCAATCCGTAATTCCATGCTCTAGGTGCCTGCTTCAAACCATACAGAGCCTTCTTCAATTTACAAACATAATGTACCTTTTTTGGATCTTCATAGCCAGGTGGTTGTGACATGTAGACTTCTTCAGATATCCATCCATTCAAGAATGCATTCTTCACATCCAATTGGTACATGTTCCAATTCTTGGATGCAGCTACACTCACCAATACTCTGATAGTTGGCATCTTGGCCACAGGAGAAAATGTCTCCTCATAATCAATGCCTTGGGTTTGTGCAAAACCCTTGGCTACCAACCTAGCTTTGTACCTATTTATTGTTCCATCTGAATTCTTCTTTAGTTTGTAGATCCATCTGGATCCTATCACCTTCATAGAGTCCTTCTTGGGTACCAAGTCCCAAGTATCACTTTCCTTGAGAGCTTCTATCTCTTCATCCATGGCTTCTCTCCATTCTGGTTTTGTAATTTCTTCTTCATAGGTACCTGGTTCTTCATTCAACAAGTCTTTTGCAAGATATACAGAATGTTTAGTTACAAGTGATGTGTCATACCCAAATCTGATAGGCTTCTTCTTTTCTCTTTGAGATCTCCTCATTGCTTGAGTAGAAGTTTCTGGCTTATCCTCTAATTGCTTCATCTTCATCTTTCCTTTAGACTTCCAAGCCTTGAACTCTTCAAGGTTTATTGTATCATCATCTGAGCTTGAATCTTCTTGCTGAGTTGGCTCTTCCTTGGTAGGCTTTGGAAAATCTTCTTCCATGTCATAGGGTAGACTCACTTTCCTGCATTCATTCTCATACCAAGAATCATTTTCATCAAATATGACATCTCTGCTTACCTTGAATCCTTTGTTTGTGGGGTTGTAGAATCTGTATCCCTTTTGGTTCAAATCATAACCAATGAAGATACATTTTTCAGCCTTGGGATCTAGCTTTCCTCTTACCTGTGAGGGAATGTGCACATATGCTACACAACCAAAAATTTTGCAATGATCCAGAGAGGGTCTCTTACCATGCCATGCTTCATATGGTGTCATGCCATCAAGTGATTTGGATGGCAATCTGTTGATGAGATAAGTGGCAGTGGATACACTCTCTGCCCATAGGTAATTTGGCAACTTTTTCTCATTAAGCATAGACCTAGCTGTTTCTACTATAAGTCTATTCCTTCTTTCTGCTACCCCATTTTGTTCAGGTGAATACCTTGTAGTGATCTCCCTTTTGATGCCTCTTTCCTGCAAGAAATCTTCAAACTCATTGGAGAAGTACTCTCCTCCACCATCTGACCTTAGCCTCTTCAAGCTTCTGCCTGTTTGATTTTCAACAAGTGCAAGATACCTCTTGAAACAATTAAACACTTCATCTTTGTGCTTCATAAAGTATAAAATGGTCCACCTGCTATAGTCATCAATGAAGGACACATAATACCTTGAACCAGAAATGGAAGGGTCCTTGCTAGGTCCCCAAACATCTGTGTGTACCAAGTCTAGGTAGTCTTCATGTATGAAACCTTTCCTTGAGTAGGGTAATCTGTGAGACTTACCAAATTGACATGATCCACATTTGTAAATCATGTGTTGCTTGGATACATTAGGTATCCCAAGCACACATTGATCCCTGCACATTTGCTTAAGAGTCCTTTCACCTATGTGCCCTAATCTCTTATGCCATATCTCTAACTCTGAAAGTGTCTGATCCTTGTAATTATACAAAGCAATGTTTTTTGTATCTTCTAGCTCAAATGTAAATAATCTACCTGATTTCTCCCCTTTGGCTATCCTTCTGAATCCTTATTTTGGATCCTCCACATATGCTCCATGTTGTGTGAATCTGACCTGCAAACCTTTCTCCACAATCTGACCAACACTCATTAAATTCTTAGTTATTGTAGGTACATAGAGTACCCTGCTTAATAGATTCTGATTACCATCACATGTCTTCACATTTCCAACTTTGACAACAGAGTGTTTAGTGTCATCACCTGTTTGTACCTGATGTTTGCCCTTGGGCTCTTCCAAATCAGAAAGTAGTGCCACATTGCCAGCTACATGGTTAGAACATCCTGAGTCAATGTAAAATAAATGATCATCATTTGTACCTATCTTGGAGGTCATATTCATGATCAATAAGGAGTCATCTTGCTCCTCTGTGTAGTTGTTGTAGTCTCTTCTATTTCTGAATCCACCTTGGTAGTTTCCATTGTGGTTGTTGTTGTAGTTGTTGTTGTATTGGTTGTTGTATCCATTGTAGCTTTGATGCTGGTTGAATCTGCCTCTCCCTTGAGAGTATCCACCTCTTTAGTAGCCTCTTCCTCTCTGATTTTTGTAGTTTTTGTAGCATTCATCTGTGGTATGATTGGATAATCCACAGATGTTGCATGGTGATGAGTTGTAGGGTCTCCCCCTACCTGATTTACCTCCTCTGCCTCTTCCTCTAGATGACCTACCTCTTCCTGCATAATTAGCTTGAGAGGTAGAGCCTTCTTCATCCTGTTTCTTCTTGCCTTTATCTTTAACCTTTTTATCAGTATAGAGAGCAGAGGGGTTATTACCTTTTGATTGATCTCCAGCCTTTGTAAACTTTGCTTCATGTGTAAATAGTTGGCCCATGAGTGTTGTGAGATCAGGGGTATGCATGTCCATATAGAGATCCATTGCAGTGGTGAAACTTTCCCACTTATCATCTGCCTTGAGTCCATTTGTCACTTGCCTGACTATTTGTTCTTCTTCAATCTCCTCTCCAATGCTTGCTAATTGGTCTGCCACATCTTTGATCTTTGTCACATACTCTGAGACTGATTGCTTGGGCTGCTTCCTAAGTGTTGTGAACTCAATCCATAATTGATTCTTCCTAGCCCTTGTGTTGGAAGAAAAATAATTTGACAAGGTTTCCCAAGTCTCTTGGGAAGTCTTACAGTTCCTTACATGAGGTAAAAGAAAGTCAGATATAGAGTTTAAAAGATAAGACCTTGCCAAAGCATCCTTTGCACACCATTGGTTGAGCCTTTCATGTTCATCCTTTGTAGGTAGTCCTCTAGTCTTGAATGAGGGCAACTCCTCATCTCCTGATATGTATCCAAATAGACTTCTCCCTTGTAGATAGGTCTTCATTCTCAATGACCAAGCCTGATAGTTGTTTCTATCTAATTTTTCAATGAAGGAAGGGAAACCATCACCCATGATTACCTTATTTGCTCTGATACCACTGTTGAGAGTGATGGATGGATGCACTCAAGAAGTGAGTTGGTGCTGCAAAACCTGCTTCACACCTGCCCTCTTTTCTTTTCAGATATGCTTAGTGGACTTGCGTAGCTTCCAAATGACACAAAGAAACTATATATGTACTTTGGAAATGATTTGGTTAATGATCAAACCAAAACAGATAATTTGGTACTTCAAAAATCAAGAAAAACTTTCTATTCTTGTAGTGATACCTGCTCAGACTTTTACTCCGTGTGACCAGCACACTTAAAATTGGAACAATTCCTTTTGGGAGTATTAATGTACCTTAGTAAGCTACCAATCACAAGTGGAATCACTTCAATTGATAAACTATGCACTGAGAAATAAGTTTAGCAAAAATATAATCACCCCCGACTTTTTAGGAACTCTGTAGACACAGACAAGTGTGCACTTCGAAGCAGATTTCTCCCAAATGGCTGAATGAAATCCTCTGAGATTTTGTATGCTTGTAGAAGACTTTGAGCTGGTTTCAATGAGCTATAGATCTCTTGATTTGGTTCAGTAGATCCTGAGATATGCTCCTTTGAAGTTGACAGACTTGGAGTGGAAAACTCAGACAATACCAAAGATGATGAATGTATACTTCTATTGATAAATGTGTTTGTACAAACTCATTAGCTTGACAAGCATAGCTAAATGAGGTATTGTGGTGTTGGCTATGAGATAGCACTCACACACAATGAGTTACAATGATAACACTGCCTCGGGGAGTGAGCTGGAGTGAGTGTACCCGCGATTTTTCTTCTTCATCTTTTATAGGAGTTTGTTCTTCATTTGAATTTGAAATTCAAACTAAGGCTCCCTAGAATCTCTCCTCTAAAAGTAGGGAGATATTCTCTCCATTACAACATTCAAATTTCCACGACTTATGAGGTAGGTAAGTGATTACAAGAGATGCCAAGTCATGAAGACTTTTACTAGGAGTAAAAGATAATATCACATAGGACTAGGTTCCTATGCTCTTGCTTCTCATAGAGATATCCTTCATGGGTTCCAAGCCAAATCTTCCAAGTGTTCAAGCCAATGTGTGTAGGCTTGTCTTGCACCAACAGATACATTCGTTCATGGTCACTACTTCTTCGTTTACACAGACGTCGAGGGTAGCTAAAATTTCCATCCAACCGTGAGGTTCAAATTCTTCATCCGGAAATACTTGGGGCATATAAGCTGGATCTTATACAGACCTCGCTATTCCGTGTTTCTGCTGCCATCCTTTTCTTCTCTCCTCTTCCTTCTTTGCAGCTTGACATATCCACAAATGAGTGTCCTCGTTCATCCAGGATTGATCACTAGAACCTGCACTATGAACCGATTGATTATCTTCCTCCGTATGAATTTGATTCCATTGTAGAGGTGGAACATCTTGATAAGTGTACGTATGTAGGTTTATTCTAGTGGTGGTTCCTGCGTGTTGTAGGTAAACCACGTCTTTTCCCCAATCTTGTACGACCTTTAGCTGTCTCATGAAAGGCCTTCCCAAGATCATTTCATAATTGCTTGGCCTTTCAAAGTGACAAATTGCTAAAGTATGCTCGAATTCCACTCCACACGTAGTGAAGACTACTCGTTCAACAATCCTAAGGGTCTTTCCGTATGTCCATCTACCATTTGTATTTTCATGCGTGTTGGTCTTAATGCTGGTTTTCCCCATTTCTCCCAAATTTCTTTGGTAGCAATGCCAACACCAGCTCCTGAATCTAGTATGGCTTTGGTAGTGTAACCCCTATAGGTGATTGGAAGGCAGGTATTTCCTTCATCTCCCTCACTAAAGTCTCCTACTTTATCCACTGGAATTCTCACTGTGTTTACTTCGTCAGCTGTCTCTTTCTTTTCCTCCTTGACTTCCCATTGATTGATTAATTTCTCTTTTAAATGTGGTATTACCTTTAACAGTTCTTCAAATGTTAGGGTACATGGGATTTTTACCTCTCTAAGGCGTTGTATGATCTCCGATGTTTGGATTGATGGGTTCGTTTCTCGTTTCCTCATTGAGGGAATGCAATACAATTCTGAATTGTGCTCGTACTCCCCGGTGTAGTTGGGCAGTTCCTTTACATCTTCCTCTCCTTTGTCACTTGCATCCATTGGAAAAATTTCTTCGGAATTTAGTTCAAGTATTGAACCCTCCATTTCATTTTCTGCTTCTAATTCTTCAAAGGCGATGCAGGTTTTTCTAAGGTTTGTTGTGCAACTTCTATCAATTTTTTGCAGATTTCTAGCCTTTCTTTTTCTAAGTCGCCTCTTGGATATTCTCTCTCGTGTTGCTCTATGGTAGGTCCTGCTCTGATTCTTGCCTTGTATGCCTGAATCCACATGGCTAATTCTTCAGGCATAGGATCTGCTAACACTGATCCTACCTCTTCCTTTTTGTATTGTTCATTTTTAATTTCTTCCTTCTTTCGCTGCTCTTCTTTTGAATTTTGTTCGTTCCTTTCATTTTCCTTTTTCTGCCGTAATTTCTTTTCTTTTAGCCTCTCTCTTCGGTGCTTCCATCTCTGGGACCTTTTACTTACAATACTTTTCTCTGGTTCTTCTGAGTCTTCAACTCTTTGAGGGATGGGTGTGTCCCTCTCCTTGTCGCTTTGATTGTTCTCATCCGTTTTATCAGGGGTCTCTCTGGCCTTGGCTCTCGTTATTGCTTTCAATGGTACTGTGTACTCTTTATCACTCCCTGACGATTCAATTACCTCTATTACGTTGATTTGTACATTCGATGTAACCTTGTTGGGATTCTTTGGGCAATCTCTGAAAAGATGTTCCTTACCACTCACTACAGTGGCCATCCCAGACTCGTTGTGGTGGGGGTGGGTTTGGCAATGTGCATTCCCTGATATAGTGATCACCTCCACACCTGTAACATGGTCCTCTGGGTACAGGCGGTCTGTTCATGGGTCGGGGTGGTATGGTTGCTCTAGGAGCTGTGTACATTAATGACACATAATCCTGCTCATAACTGTATGAACTATCTGGTGCTTCCATGCCATAGGCATATGGTTCATACAATTATCCATATTCCATCATTGAGCCTTCATAATTAGGGTATGTTCCTTGACTAGGGTCATAAAATGAGTCATATGGTTCACTACTAGTCAAAGGTGTGGCTGGCACTATAGCTCTCTCTAGGTTTTCTTCAGGTTGGGCAATCTTGACTGGGACAACGTTCTGAGGATGGGGCGGTTGTTGTCCTAGTACTGGCTGTGGTTGTATGTATCCCTGATAAGCATATGGTCGCGGTGCTGGGGCCTGTGGCTGATAAGAGGGATACCTAAAAGCTTCACCTCCCTGATGATTCTGAGGGTATCCGTACGGTCTCGTGTATTGCTGTGTAGGTCTTGCTTGCCTATTGTAGGGACAATTTTCTGTGCTATGATTTGTGTATTTTTGTTCCACACTGCAATGTTGTAGAGGTCCTGGGACAGTGGGTCTATTATAACCATAAGCCGGCGGTGGGACTACTCCCCTAGTACACAAATGAGAAGGATGATCACCTCCGCAATGCATACACCTTCTAAGCATGGGTACTCTCATTGGGTTATTGGGGTAGTTCCTCTGTCCTTGAACATTCAATTTTTTCGCTAACAATTCGGCTATTTCCTCTACGTTGTTTTTAGGTATGGATGTGTAGCTCAGTGATGAGTAGCACCTCCTTTAATGTCAATCCGGGAAGACGTGAGGATGGTATGAAGACCTCGAGCAAGTGGCGGCACAAGTGTGTGAGTGAGAAGCACACTAGCATGCACACACATACACACACGCGCACACACTGTAAGACAAAGAGGGAGAATCAATGGAGTTCTTAGATTACTTTCAAAAGCTCTTACAAGTTTGTTTTAATTACAATCTAACCTCAAAAATGAGCTCTCTAGCTCTTTTTATAGTTTTTGACTAGCTTTGGCCCTGTTCAGACCTAGTGTCCGGCCTAGTTAAAAATTAGGTTCCAGGGCTTATTTGAGGGCTCAAACGAGATCTAAAAAATATGAAAATTGGTACGATGGTACTTCTAATACTCCTCAAGCTCGAGGACTCCTCGGCTTGAACAAAATGGAGTTACTAAAAATAGATAATGGTATTTACAATGGTTTTTAGTGATGAAAATCACTATTTTTGTAGGGGATTCTTCTGAAAATTTGTCATACACTTCTTGGAGCTCCCTACTTGCTCCCTTTCCTTGTGTGTCCACCTTTTGATGTGCTTCCATGCTTTGTCCTTGACTTTGAGCTTCAACACTCCCCCCCTTCTCGAGTCTGTCGTCCCTGACAGACCCTTGTTGGAAGGGCTGTTCTAGGTAGTGCTTTGAGAGGTGGTGTCCATCCGTTGTATGAGCTGGTTCCTTGGATTCTAGCAAGAATGTGTCATTGTGAGCTTTCAAAACTGCAAGTTGCTCAAAAGAGGTTGTCAAGAGTGATTTGGAGCAACTACTGGCTTCAATTTGCTTCCGAGATATGGATGTTGTTCCCATGACGTCCGCTAGCTCTTCCAAGGATGATGTTGAGAGCAGTCATGCCAACTACTCATAACCCATAATGAATGATGGGTAAGTGTGTTCGTGCCTGGGTTGAACAAAGTATGTGCCTTGTGCAAGGCCTGGTAATGTAGCCCTACGCATGCTTACTTGGAAAATGCATTGGAAGAAGTATGGTGCAAAAATTGCGGGTCTTGAGCTAAGTGTTCAAGGGTATGCTGACGAAGAGGTTTCCTAAACTATCATGGTTATGGTGTTTCCAGAGTAAAGATACTTACCATGGAGAAGGTTGATGGATGTTTGTCTCTTTGTGTTGTACACTCAGCCTTTTGGGATGGAACATTGTTGATGAATGTCCATGTTGATTGTCCACTGATTTATCTTTTGAGTGGTGGATCCTCTCTCCTTGGCAAGCAACATCGGGTAACTACACCAAGTTGAGTTTCACATATTCTCTTTAGCTCACCATATGCAGGAGTCTTCTCCTCCAGAACTACCTTTTGCAGATATCTCCTTGGATGCTCAGATGAGGCAGCAATAATCTCACTGCTGGCCGAGACACACTTCTATCCAAATTGATAAATGCCTAGTAATCAACAGTTCCACCTTCAACTAAGCATGACTCATTCATGTTTCATAAGCCAAACCTGGGAACAAGCTCTCTCCCGCTTTTCTTTCTCCCTTTTTTTTTTTTTTTTTTTTTAAGGAAAAGGATATCACAAAACAAGAACACAGAAGTTAGTATCAATAGAAATATTTGACATATGTCACTGTGCTCTTGTGCGTGGGATTCTCAAGTGTGTCTATGCACGGCCGTGTAATGTGGCCCTATATTAATGCATACTTTGGAAATGCATGACCTGAATGGTGCAAAAGACAGGGTTGTGCAAGGAGCACATGGTTGTTGCTCGTTCGAGGCTTTCGATGTCATTTGTGGAGGTTGATGCCGACCTTGGTGGAGGTATCCATTGAGTCTCGAACTGATGTGATCCTCCTTATTGGAGTCCATTTTAGAACATCATTTGGCACTGTAGAGGTCACTTCAGGCGTCTTTCTCTTTGGATGCTTTCTGAACTGTGGTATCCAGTGTGGTTGACGCTTTGGTTCGGTGGAGACTACTTGCACCTTTGGCTTCCAAACCCACATCCTTTTTGCATGTCTTCCTACTAATGTTGAAGAGCTGATTTGATCTTCCTTTGGTCTCTGTACGTGGTTCTTACCCTTTTCTCTTTTTGGCTTCTTTGTTGAAACCTTTTGCATGTGGGAGAACAAAGGTTGTTGTGGATGTAGGAGCTTCTTAGGTACCCACATCTGTAATTGCCCTTGTTGAGCTGCAGCTAACTTCTTAGGCACCCAAACTTGTTGGATACCTTGTGATTGAGCTTGTCTGAGCTGCTTCCTTCGTCTTCTGGCCTGGTTGGTTTGCATGGATGGAATTTGTGGGGGCAAGGTTGGTGGTTGCTCTCCTTTGCGTACCCATATCTGCTTCATCGGTTGAGTTGTTCTGCTTCGCGCGTTCTTTTGGTCTCTCGTCCGGGGAGTCTTTAGTGATTGATCTGCCCTTAGTTGCTGCCTCCTTCTGGCCCTTGGAAAAGAAGGGAGTTCCTTTGCATCTCTGACTCCTTTTTTGCGAATATCATTCCTCTGCAACACATAGTTTTGGACAAGAACAACATGGTCATCTTCATGTGTATTCCTGGAAGGACCAGGAGTCTGTGCCTTTCCTAGTTCCTTGAGTGCTCCATTATCTAACTCTACTGTAATTCGACTATGATTGACCCAAATCTGAAGAAGTCCACTTCTTAAGTTTAAGTTGACTGCTTGGTCATAGATCCAATCTTGACCCAAGACAAGAGGTTCAGTGAGATCCTCGTCTTGACACACTAGTACTTTAACTGTTATAGCCTCATCATGAATATAGAGGGGAAGTTCCACCTCGCCCATGCAAGGGGTTTCCACGCCTCCCAATCCTATGAGATACGCTTCCACAGGATTGACAGTTAACTGCAACTCTTGACAGTAAGACAATTTAACAGCACTAGTGGCTGCACCTGAGTCAATCAAGGCTCTTACGGTCCTTGCACTCTTTCCTTGTCCTATATCTAGGGTTATGAAAGGTCGTCGATCAATTATCCTATGCGAGCTTGTTCCTGCAACTTCACACATGGCCATAGGATATCCTTGATCTGCACAGTTATTTGTTCTAGGCTGATCTCTACCTTGCCTTTGTAATTTCATCCTTCTGATGCGTTCTAAAGCTTCTGCTTGAGCTTCTTCTCGAATTCGCTTTTCTTCCTCTTTGCGTTTTTTAGCAGTGTTGAGTCGGCTGAGCATTTCCTCCGTGAGGGGTTCCTGATACAACTTGACTCTACAACCGCTAATATAGTTTGGGAGAACATCACCCTCTAACGTGGCTAATTGTACTGCTCCACTCGTGGAGATCCTATTGATGATCATAGGTCCGTAGCCTCTCTTTTCTAGCCTCCTCGCGTGTTGTTTCAGTGTATAGACTAAGACTAGATCTCCTGCTTTCAAGCCTTTATCCTTCACATGGGTATCAAAGTATGCCTTCTGTCTCTTCTTAGCTGCATATATTCCTGCAGCTGCTCTCAGTCTTGTTTCTCCTAATTGTTCAAGGTCAAAGATCCTAGAGGAGAGCTCATGACCAGTCCATTCTTGCTCTTGCGCTACCTTCAACGTAGGTATTAAGAAGTCCAACAGTAGCACAGCGTTTTGGCCAAATACCATCTAAAAGGGGGTGACTTGGAGTACCGTTTTGTAGGCGACTCGGTATGCCCAAACAGCATGATGTAGCTGTTTGTCCCAATCAGAGCGTTTAGTGTTCACTAATTTTGTCAGTACATTGCATAAGATCTTATTAGTGCTCTCAGCTTGTCCATTAGCTTGAGGGTGATAGGGGGCAGACTTCTTGTGTATTACCAGGAATTCTTGGAGTAGATTTTCAATCACTTCGTTCAAGAAGTGAGTGCCTCTATCACTTACAAGCTCTATAGGTAGCCCATATCTTGTGAACACATTCTCAAACAAGAATTTAGCAGTTGTTTGAGCATCGTTCTTTGTTGTAGCCTTTACCTCCACCCACTTGGTGAGATAATCTGTTGCAACAATGATATATTCCGCATGGGAACCCTTAGCTGGGGGATTAATAGGACCTACGAAGTCTATTCCCCACTTAGAGAATGCACGTCCACCCATCATAGGTTTCAGTGGCATCTCATCTTTGCGTATGGGATACTGAGTCCTTTGACAGACATCACACCGTTTCACATAGGTATGTGCATCCATGTGAAGGGTAGGCCACCAGAAGCCTGCAAATAGTATTGCCTTGATCACCCGCTCCGGTCCAAAGTGTCCTCCTGCTACACCTTGGTGAGCAGTGTCCAAGATCTTGAGATATTCACTTTCATGGACACATAGCCTCAGGTAACCATCTTTACCACACTTATATAGATTATCACCAATGAGTGAGTAATCCTGGGCTTCTTGTTCTAAACTCCTTTTCCTAGCCAGAGTCATGTCTGGAGGAAATGTGTTTGTCCTCAGGAAGGATACTAGAGGTTCACTCCAATCTAGCACAATGGATACTTGATAAAGAGTAGCGTGTTCCACAGGTGGTTTAGTACAACAGATTGGGCATTCCTTGCATAACTTTTGGACATCCGCTTCCATAGTCGGCCAATGCACTCCGAGTCTCTTTAGGGTCTGTAAAGTTCGTTGCTTTGAGTAGTGTTGCTCCAACGCACGTACATGTGCTAATTGCAACCATTTAGCGTACTCATCCTCTTCTACGCAACAAGCCAAGATCCCTTGATCTGTGTGCTTGTACATACTTCCTGCCATGATGTGGTACTTTTGGGCTTTTACCACCTCTCTATTCCGTGTGTTTACCACTGGATGATTAGGCCCATATGTTAATACTAGTACCAATGGCTTAGCCCACTGCGGCACCGCTTCCAAATTAAACAAGTAAGCATCAGGAAGGTCATCTGATACTCCTTGTGGGGCTTCTCCCGATGTGAGCCTAGATAGATGATCAGCTCTCAAATGAGTCCTACCTTTTCTTACCACAACCTCAAAATCATATTCCATTAGCAAGAGAAACCATCTCACTAATCTTCTTGTATTGCATGGCTTGTTTACGAGATATAGCAATGCTTGATGATTAGTAAAAAATTTAAACTTATTTGCAAGCAAATAGTGTCTAAATTTCTTAACTGCATATACCATGCCTAATCCTTCTCGCTCTGTAGTGGTGTAATTCCGTTCAGCCGCATTCAATTGTCTACTGGCATAGGCAATTGGAAGATCCATGTTACCTTCACCAGTAGGTTGTGCAAGCACACATCCAATAGCATAATTGGATGCATCCACATGGACATGGAAAGGCTTATTCCAATCTGGTGTGGTCAAGATTGGTGCTGAACATAATCTTCGTTTAAGCTCCTGGAAGGAATTCTCACATTCATCCGTCCACTCAAAATTTGTCAGAAGTCCGTACATGGGCTTTGCAATAACAGCATACATGTGTATAAATCGTCGGTAATAACCACAATGCCCCATGAAAGCTTGTACTTCCTTGACATTCTTTGGCCTAGGTAGCTCTGCTATGGCTCTCACTTTCTCTTCGTCAGTAGATATGCCATTCTTTGACACTATGTGTCCTAGAATCTTGCCTTGCCTGACCATAAAAACGCACTTTTCTGGATTCAGGCAGACTTGATATTCTCTACATTTGTCAAAGATTTGTCTGAGCTCAGGAATATGGGTTTGTCTAATGTTGGAATGAGCACAAAGATCATCAACGTAAACTTCTAAATTCTTCCTCAGGAACTCCTTAAACACATGGCACATCAGCCTCTGGAAGGTAGCTGGTGCATTGGTAAGCCCAAATGGCATTACTCTAAAGGCAAAAATGCCCCATTCTGTGGCAAAGGCTGTCTTATGCTGATCCTCTGGAGCTATGGCTACTTGATTGTAACCCGAAAATCCATCAAGGAAGCTGTACACTTCCTTGCCTGCCACTCTTTCTAAGAGATGTTCTGTGATGGGAAGCGGATAGTTATCCCGAATAGTGGCTGCATTAACCTTCTTCAAGTTAATGCACACGCGCAGTTTGCCATTTTTCTTGGGCACCACTACGATGGGTGATACCCACTCAGTGTGCTCAATTTCATAGATAAATCCAGCTTCAACCAGTCTATCTATCTCTTCTTTGATCTTAGCAGCATAATTATCGTTATATGTATAGGGCTTTTGCTTAGAGGGTTTAGCATCTGAAGTCATGGGAATGGTGTGTGAGCATATGTCAGGGTCAACACCTTTCAAATCCTTGTAACTCCAAGCGAATACATCTCTGTATTCTCTTAGCAAGGCAATCAATTCGTGCTCTTCTTCTTCTGTCAGGTCATGGCCTATATACGTGCATCTCTCCTCTCCTTCTTCTATGGCCACTACTATTTTCTTGGTGGTTTCTTTGTTATCATAGGCCTCTCCTGATTGTGCCTCTCGTTTAGGCATTCTAATCATGACTCTCCTGTCATCTATCTCATACTTCTTAAAATTTTCTGGGACCTCAAACAAAGATTCTTCCTCTTCTGGTGAGACTTCTCTCTTCTTTCGTTTCTTTCCTTCTTCCTTTGGGCTCACATGTGTTGCTAATCTTACATCATTTGTAAGCTCTCCATGCCTCTGGGGTTGAAATTCTACTTCATGGAAGTATTCTTCATCTGATGCAAATGGTGGGTCCATAATGATTGACTCTAGGTCGGAGTCACTTGCATCCTCAAATGCCTCAGGGCTAGGTTCGCATTCTTCTAGAACTGCCTCTCCCATGATTGGCTCTATGGAAAAGACTGAAATATCATAGCCATCCTCATCACAGTGAGGTGTCCATTGTTCTTCATTGATGGCTACGTCCATTGTTGCTAAAATTTCTGCCCAGCCATGGGGTTCAAATTCCTCGTCAGGAAAGACTACAGGTGCATAGGCTGGGTCTTGAATGGGTCTATGAGTTTCGTTTGCACCTATTTCTCTGGCCTTTTCTCTCTTCTCTTCCTCTACTGCTACCTTGCACATCCATAAGTGAGTGTCTTCATGCATCCATGAGGATCCTGACCCTATGGAATGCACCGATTCCGTATCATCTTTGGCTCTATGGATGGGATTCCACTGGATAGGAGGTACATCTCTATGAGAGTAATCTTTGAGATTGACTTTGGTCGTAACACCCAAGTGTTGCAAATACAAGGAGTTGGTTCCCCAATCCTGTACCACTTGCAACTGTCGCATAAATGGTCTTCCCAAAATCATCTCATAGGCATGATTTTTGCTGAAGTCACATATGGCAAATGTGTGCTCAAACTCGACACCACAAGTGGTGAGAGTTATTCCTTCTAGCAATCCTAGGGGTCTCTCAATGTGACCATCGGCCATCTGCAATTTCATTCTCGTTGGCCTGAGTGCTGGCTTGCCCCAACGCTTCCATAGGGAAGTAGTGGCAATTGCAACTCCTGCACCTGAGTCCAAAATTTCCTTGGTGGTGTACTCCTGGTAGGTGATGGGAAGATAGGTGTTCCCTTCTTCACCTTCACACATATCTCCTATCTTGTCCAAGGGAATTTCTGGCACTGTCCTATGGGATCCTTCCCGGGAACGTGGTTTTGCAACTTCAGTTACTTGACTAGCTACATATTTCCGCGCTTTTGGTCTATCCTTAGGCAGTTCTTCCAAAGTGAGATCGCGCTGCTCCCTGGCGTTCTTTACTACCTCCGTGTTCCTAGGTATGACTGAGTCGTCGTTCCTTACCATGACTGTGGGTGCTCTCATACACGTGGACTTCGCTTCCCATGGGCCTGTGAAGTGGGGTAGCTCTTGTATGGAATTAGACTCAAAGTCCAATCTCTCGTGAGACTGAGTACTCTCATGTTCCCCGTAAATAGATGGGATGTCTTGTGGGAATTGGTCGTGTGCATCATCCACAATTTCAAAAGGAGGGGCAACTTCACTTTTGTTATCCCATTTGTCTTCTTGAATCTCTCGTAGGAAGTCTGGTGCAAACCGATTCATAGAAGAAGAAGTGTCCGGCTCCGTAGAATTAGGCACATAAGCAACCTGGGAAGGAGGGCTTATTCTATCGTTGACTCTCTCCTTGTTCTCATAGATGGCTGGAGCACAAGCTTCCTGGGGAGGATTACTTATTCCATTACTCTTCCGAGCAGGCTCATACGCTCTCTGAGAAGGAATGAAGGCAACCTGTGGAGGTACGTAAGCTTTCGAGGGGGGTTCATATGCCTTTTGAGGGGGAAGATAAGCTTCTTGAGGAGGCACATGGGCTTCCTGAAGAGGCTGGCTTATTCGTTCTCTTGCTCTTTCCTTTCTTTGAGGGGCAGGTTCCTTTTCTGATTGTGCAATTAACCTCTCTATTCTTTCTAACAATCCATCAAAATGCAACTGTGTCTTCGCTGAACTTGAGATGTTAAATAGGCGACTGGCCTCAAACATGGTCTGAGCCAATTCCACCATTTTGGCACAAATTTTGGTTCGTTCAAGCTCTAGCTCGGCTCTAGGGTAGCATTTTTCATGATCAGTTACGTTTGGCCCTTCTTGGATTCTGGCCTGATATGCTTTAAGCATCATATTAAGGTCTTCGGGAGTGGGATCTGCTAGGACTGATCCTACTCTAGGGGGTGGTGGGTTTAGGTTAGGCGGGTTGGAAGGTGGTTGGTCGGATGGCGATGGGAAATGTGGTGGTGGGGTAGTGTGAGAAGGAGTTTGAGATGTGAGTTCAGTTATCCTGGCTTTGGTTTCTCTTATGCTTTCCTCAAGTTCACTCATCTTTTTAGCCCATTGTCTTTTCATTCTTTCCCGACTATCTTTCCACGCTCTAGTCCTTTTCTTTGTTATGCTCTCGGTTTCACTAGCCTCTGGGTTCTTTTCCTGGCTTGCCCCTTGGTTTTGCTGCAATGCCTAAGCTCTAGTGACTACCTGTACTGGTGCAGTGGAAGTCACGCTCCCTGTGGAGTCTAGCACTAACCCAACAACGTTGATGGGAGTGATTTTTGGCATGTTATTGGGGTTCTTTGGGCAATCTCGTAAGAGATGCTCTTTTCCACAGTCTTGGCAAAAGCCTTGGATCGTCACTGACTGGGGTTGTGTAGGTGGAGGCAAGGGACAATCACGAATGAGGTGATCTCCTTGGCACCTGTAGCACGGTCCTCTTGGGAATGGAGGTCTTACTTGCCTAGGTTGAGGTCTAGGGTTGGGGTTTGTATACATGATGTTTGTGTAATCGGACTCCCAACTAGGTTCACTCGGTTCTTCGCTGTAATAGGACTCACCATGTTCTGGAGACTGCATGTAGTACGCCTGGGGACTATCGACATGTGTAGAATCAAAGCTATGGTCACTGAGGTCATTTTCAGAGATCAAGGGTGTCACCGGGACTATCGCTCTATTCAGGTTTTCTTCTGCAACAGCATACTTTACCGGAATCACATTAGCTGGGGCAGGTGGTTGTTGAGCTAGCACTGGCTGAGGCCTTTGCTGGTTTTGATAGGGTTGCTGATAAGGTTGCTGTGGCCTGCCATATGGTTGTGGAGGGTACGGGTTCTGGTATCTTCCTTGCTGCAGGTATGGCTGAGGGTAGGGTTGCCTAACTGCCTGCTTGTTGTATGGGCAATCTTGTGCGGTGTGATTGGTGTATCTCCGTTCTATGGTGCAGTACTGGCTACTAGGATTTACTTGGGGCTGAGCCATAATGGGGCAGACATTTGCCATGTGGTCACCACCACAAGTGTAGCACCTTTTCACAGGGGCAAACCTTGGGATTTGTTTACTAGTTACCCCTAACTTCTGAGCTACTTTCTCTGCGAGTTCCTCAATTGATGTGGATTGCGTGGAAGAGAGGCTAGAGGCACTATCTGAGTCCTTGTAGATTTTGGAAAGCTCTAGTTCTTCCCCTAGGTTATCCTCAATGTCAATGCACATGCGTACACACTCTTCTATGGTCCTAGGGTCCTTCAAGTACACATATGATCTTAATTTGGTACTTAGCAATCCATCCAAGAATAATGCCACTTGCTTGGCTGGAGTGGGTAGCTCCGGGATAGGACATCTCTCTAAGTATTGCCTAAATCTTCTTCTTGCAAGTCTCATGGTCTCTTGAGGGGTCTGCTTGAAGCTATGTATTAAGGAGGAGGTATTATGCCTTATGCCACTTTTAGAGAATTCAGTGATGAATGCCTCTAGAAGTTGGTCTATGCTCCTGAACTGTCTCTCATTCACTGGTTGAAACCACGTAAGGGTTGTGTTCCTAAGGGTTAGACCAAAGGCGTTGTACTGCGTGAATAGATCCTCCACTTGTTCAGCTCTCAAGACTTGCCTAAACTCTACCACATGATCGTATGGATCTCCTGTGCCATCGAAGTGATTCTTCATGGACTTCACTAGCTGAGTTGGTCTCAAAGTCCTTGTGTGCTCTCTTGGTCGGGGTAGAGGGAACTCATCCGCATTTCGTTGATTCCTGTGAGCTCTAAGTACCTCAGGCTCTACTCTATTTGTTTCCTTCCTTGTTCTTTCTCTGCCCACTGGGTTGGCAAAGCTTACTTCAGGTCTATCCCTATGTCTGTCTCTTTGAGATCCATGGGCATGGGATGTTCCAGCACTTGGATGACCATAGGACACGTTCGATCTTGGTTGGGGAAAGATGAATTCACCTTTCCAAGTGTAAGCATGCCTATCATTTTCTGTAACCACAAAGATCCTCTCTGAAGCGTGATCTAAGTAGGTCACTCTACCTGGGCTATCTGGATCTTTAAACTCATAGATCATGATTGTTCCTATATCAATAGGCTTGTCTCGTTTATACCTCCAAAAGGCTTCATCGGTTTCTTGGTTTAGCAGCAGGTCTATACTCTTATTATCCTGTGGGATCCACTCGGGAGTGATGATCCTTGTTAGCACTGACTTTCCACGGGGGGTCCTAGGTTAGGTTCCCATGTTTCCTTGCTCTAGGTCACCTAAGTCCGCTTCTGGGATCACATTCCCGAATTCGTCTGTCCTATTTGGGTGACTAGTAACTATGTATATGGTTCCTTCTTTGTCTAGGTATGCTCCATTTTCAAACTTGACAGCTGGGTGCTCCAGTCCAATGGACTGGTCAGGGTTTTTAATCTGGACCACGGATCTTCCTAGACCGTCCTCATAGATGCTAGCACCTAATCGGTTGGTCCTAAGGTATTCCAACTGTGTCTTGTACGGGCCTTCTACCCTGTGCAAGTATGGCACTCCTGAACTTCCCGTAGGTCTGTCCATGCCTTGAGACATCTGTGATGCACTGGTCTCAGAGCTAGGGTAGTATGAGTGGTGGCTCAGCTGCTGGGTCCAAGACCTAGCAGTGTGGTTGACACTAGCCTCTGAAGACCTAAGGCTTTGTCTATCCCTTACAAGATGTCGTCTTGATCTAAGGTTCATATGCCTATTTCAGTAGCCCAATTTTTGCCCAGAGTACAACCTCGTTGCCATTCCTTTGTATCGGTTACTCGATTCTTTTTAGTTGATTACCGTGTTTATACTCTTGTCTGATATCACATCGTCAGGTATACTTGAATGTATTTCCGCACTGTAAATTGATCGTTCCACGTTAGTTTCTTTCCCTTAAGGTTATCGCCTCACGAAGATATTATGTTTAGTCTTGAACTTGAGTGCATAGGTCGTCTTCAACTTGACTGATGCCTATCATTGCCCTATCGTACTCCTAGCACTAGTCGTTCTTAATCCTAAGCTAGGAATTGACAAAGGGAGTTGAGAATTTCCAACCTTTTGTATCCTGCTTGGTTGCCCTTGAATGCCCAGGAAGGGTGTTCCTAAGCTTGCACTTACGCTTGCTCAAAACGCCTTGTGATGCTCTCAATCGATCTGTAAGAGTTCCAAAGTTAGCTCAAGACTTAAACTCCAAAGACAGAACCAATGATTTTCATTCAGGTAGCACAAACGCCAATTTTCACTATGACTTTTTGGAAAATAATTCTAGAGAACCCTGAATTTGATCCCCCTGGTTATGGTCAACTTCAAAATACCCTATCTGAAAATCAATGCATTATCTTTATAAAAAACAGTTGAGGGCGTGTAGTATATGCCACGAGCTTTTCGACAAGCCCAAGAGCTCAAAAAATGGATTTCGTATGAAAAAGTTATGACTGTTCAGGGTTTAGGGGGTTAAAACAGGATTCAAAACAGGCTGACAGTTCACAAGATTTTTCTCCAAACACATGTGTAGGAACCTCACAAAATGCTAATGGATTGACAATTATGCCTCAAAATTTACCCCAATTCTTGAAATAAAAATCCTTAATTTTTTGGCCGAAAAGCCTGTCAATCGCGATCGACAGGTCTGTCAATCGCGATTGACAGAGGTGTCCGTCGGGCCTGTCAATCGCGATCGACAGAGTCGATCGTGGCTGTCAATCGCGATCGACAGTATCAATCGCGATCGACACGTTTTCCGGGTTTTTCGCCGAAATTTCAGTCAATCGGGGGCCTATCAGTCGCGATGGACACGTGGCTACGCGCAAAAGTCAATCAATCCTGGAATTTCAGTCAATCGCAATCGACGGTGTCAATCGCGATCGACAGGGGTGTCGGTCGTGGCTGTCAGTCGCGATCGACGGTGTCAATCGCGATTGACAGGGTCCTACGTGGCAGTCAATCGGTCGCGGGGGTCTGTCGGTCGCGATTGACAGGGTCTGTCGGTCGCGATTGACAGGGTCTATCGGTCGCGATTGACAGGGTCTGTCGGTCGCGATTGACAGGGTCTGTCGGTCGCGATTGACAGAGGCTGTCGGTCGCGATTGACAGAAAACCTCGGAATTTTTCTACTGTTTTTAGTGTTTTAGGATGTGCTCCTTGTGCTTGTTCTAGTGGTGCACTCACTTTTGTGAAAAGCCAAAAATTTCTGTCAGTCGCGATCGACAGAGGCCTGTGACCGCGAGACAGTTTCGATGATTTTCGTACCTGCGCAGGAAGCTGGGGATGATGATACAGCAAGAACCTGCAATGAAACTCAAGAAACATGCAAAATCCGCACACACAATATCGCTCTCTCGCTCTCTCTCACACGTGAAATGAGGGAAATAAGGTGGGGAAGGTGATATGATAAAAAAACAGTAATTTTCGCGATGATGGAGATGGAGGTGGGAGATGGTGATGATGATGATGGAAATGAAGATGGAGAAGAAAGTAAAAGAAAATCGATGAGAGTGAAGAAAATACCTACAACTCCAACGCGTCAACTCTACGTCTTACCATCACACGCTCGTCCTCAAAGCTCGATCCCCGGCAACGGCGCCAAAATTTGGTGTAGCTCAGTGATGAGTAGCACCTCCTTTAATGTCAATCCGGGAAGACGTGAGGATGGTATGAAGACCTCGAGCAAGTGGCGGCACAAGTGTGTGAGTGAGAAGCACACTAGCATGCACACACATACACACACACGCGCACACACTGTAAGACAAAGAGGGAGAATCAATGGAGTTCTTAGATTACTTTCAAAAGCTCTTACAAGTTTGTTTTAATTACAATCTAACCTCAAAAATGAGCTCTCTAGCTCTTTTTATAGTTTTTGACTAGCTTTGGCCCTGTTCAGACCTAGTGTCCGGCCTAGTTAAAAATTAGGTTCCAGGGCTTATTTGAGGGCTCAAACGAGATCTAAAAAATATGAAAATTGGTACGATGGTACTTCTAATACTCCTCAAGCTCGAGGACTCCTCGGCTTGAACAAAATGGAGTTACTAAAAATAGATAATGGTATTTACAATGGTTGTTAGTGATGAAAATCACTATTTTTGTAGGGGATTCTTCTGAAAATTTGTCATACACTTCTTGGAGCTCCCTACTTGCTCCCTTTCCTTGTGTGTCCACCTTTTGATGTGCTTCCATGCTTTGTCCTTGACTTTGAGCTTCAACAGGATGCGTTATTGTTCGAATCTTCGGTTTTAGAGCTTCCTTGAGGTATTTTCAGATCCTCTGCAAGGTTATCTTCTAAATCTATGCATTCCTTCATGCATTCTTGCAAGGTCTTAACCCTTTTTACATACACCAATGATCTCAAGGATCCGTTCAATAGTCCTTCCAAAAATAATGACACCATTTTATTTTGTGTTGGCCTCTCTTCCACTGGGCATCTGTCTACATATTGCTTGAATCTTCTGGCAGCCAATCTCACTGACTCGGTAGGGACTTGCTTGAAGCTATGGATTAATGATGAAGAATTGTTTTTGATTCCTGATTTAGTAAATTCTTCAATCATTTCTTGGTATACTTGCTCCATGTTCTGAAAGGTATTAGGGTCCAATGGCTGAAACCATGCCAACGCTGTGTCTGACAAGGTAAGACCAAAGGACTCATATTGAATCAAAAAGTCTTCTACCTGTTCGGCTCTGATTACTTGTTTAAATTCTGCTATATGGTTGTAAGGTTCACTCGAGCCATCATAGTGATTTCTCATACATTTGGCAACTTGGATTGGCCTTAGTCGTCTTCCTGCTTCGGGTTGTTTAGGCATCACTGGGAAAATAGGTCTTCCTATAGGTATGCCTGGTCCTCTTACTACTGGCGGTCTGACTGGAGCATGAACTCCATGTCTTGGGTCAAAAGTTGGTTGAGATCGGTAGTTAGGGTTGTTTACAGGTATTGCGAATTGTACAGGAGATCTGACTGGGATTTGAGTTTGTTGTGTTTGTTGTGTTTGTTGGGTTTGGCCTAACTGTTGGTATGAATCATTATGGGAAGTTCCCAGTGGGTTTCTTGATGTAGTGGCTTGGTCTCTAGGTGGGAACACTGGGATGTTTTGATATTTCAATTCCGCTCTTTCCGCTTCTGTTATGGGCCAATATCTTCTCTGATTTTTATCCAGATAAGTGGTAATGGTGGAAAAATCAGGATCTTGCAATTCATAAATGGTGACTGGATTAGGAGCAGCTTCCCAAATTGAGGAATGTGCTCTAAGGAGATGCTCCATCCCATTGATCAAATATACATCTATTAAGGTGTCATCCTGGGGAATCAGATCTCCTCTCCATCTCCTCGTAACTGTAGATCTTCCTCTAGGCGTGGTTACTTGCTCTTCATTCCCTCCTCCAGTTAAGTTTGAAGCATTATTTTCTTCACCAATTTCGTTAATGTTCTCTGGGTGTTCTGTGACAACATATTGTATATCCCTTTTGTCCATGTAAAGTCCTCCTACGTATTTGACTCCGGGTCTAGGCACTATGTAAGCCTCTGAAGCTTTCTTTAACCTGGCCACAGATCTGTTTAGACCATCCAGATAAATGGGGACCTCATTGTGGTTGGTGTTCACATACTCCAAAGAGGTTCTGTACTCTCCCTCAATGATTGACATCATGCCAATCATGGGTACCGTGTTCTGCATATCCTCTGAAGCCATGGGAATTTCTTCCTCTGACTCACTGGAGGTCTCGGAATAATGTGAACGATTACTCGGTTCTGCTACACTTCCTACAGAAGAAATTACACTTCTTCGGCTTCCTAGGGTTCTTCCGGATCTCAGGTTCATCCACTTCTAAACTCTGTTCGGTCTGTGTTACCCTTGGGCCTTTGGTACTCTTCACAACAGGTCAATAATTTCTAGAAGCCTTTGGCTGGAAAAAATGGCTAAAAAAGAATTTTTTCAGAACACGATACTTGTCTCCCAAAACTCCACGATACACGATTTCTATGTTCAGACGATACCCGATACTTGGGTCAACACGATACACGATATTCGAAGGAAACGTTACTTGTTACTTGGGGGGAAACGATACACGATATTTCAATCCCGACGATATTCGATACTTGGATCAGGCGACACTCGATCTGTGGGAAGTATCGCGATCTTTGATCTAAGCGATCTCTGGGCCAAACGATACTTGGCTGAAAACGATATACGATACTTGGGATCCTACGATACACGATCTCTGAATTGAAACGATCGACGATACACGATAGTTGGTAAGTATCGCGATATCTGAGAAGCGATACACGATACTTGACCCAAACGATACGCGACCAACGATCGCCGATACTTGAACGAAACGATACGCGATCTTTGACAAGTATCGCGATTTCTGAGAAACGATACACGATCTCTAGGCCAAACGATGCACGACCTCTCCAAACGATCGCTGGCAAAAACGATACACGATACTTATCAGGTATCGCGATCTTTGACCAAACGATACTTCTCAAGTATCGTGATCGGCACGAAACGATACACGATCTACGATACACGATCAACGATCGCTGGGAAAACGATCTCTGACCAAGTATCGCGATCGGTATGAAACGATACACGATTGACGGGAAATATCGCGATACTCGACCACAGGAGCAAAACGATACTTGCTAAGTATCGCGATACTCGACCGCGGGAGTAAAACGATACTTGACCCTTAGACAAATTTTGAAAAATGTTTTTGAAGTTTTGATTTGGACCCCTTGATCTCCTAGTTCCTCTCTCCTCTCCTCACTCACTATATCAATCAAAGCACTCCTTTTACCCCCTGTGGATCTCAGACGATACCTGGCGCAGATCGTTTCACTCTGATATTGGACTATTTGAATGATCAAAAAGATCTAGCAACTGAGTGGCTCACCTTTGATGCTCTTTCTCACTCTTCTAGCACCCTTTTCTTGCTTCAAGCCGCTCCACAAGCTCAGGCACGATACTCGGAAGCTCGCGATACTCGATAGTTCTCCCACGATACTTGCTCAGAAACAAGTGATTTGCAAAATGAATTTTTTGGCTTTTATAGTTGGGATTTTCTTGCTTACAAAAAGGAGACTTTTCTGAACAAAACTAAACTCTACCCTAATGACTTGGTCTACTCTCTAACTACTCCTACTCTCCTCTTACTACTCCTAAACCTGAAACTTATCACACACACCTCGGGTATGTGAAGTAACAAGTGCTGAAGTGACTGACTACTTGCCAAAGGACAATTTCACCTCTACAAGTACGATTCGATCACACTCGATCTATAACCATCACGAAGGCACCTTGGTTGAGTGTTCCCCGGCAACGGCGCCAAAAACGTGTGTACTTGAGCCGAGACGACTCAAGGACTTGTGCCAATGAGACTATACCTCAATTGCCACACAAGTGCATATAGTGAGTACTTTAACACACATTTAAATGTCAATCCTAAGGAGCGACTTACCAAGTGTATGAAGACGTGTGCACACGTGATGGAAAATGAAGTGGTTTAGCTAGCATGCATGAGAAAAGACTACTACCTCTCACACTCACTGAAATACTGAAAGTGTTTGCCGCAAGCCTCTCACAGCAGTTTTGGTATTTTGAGGTTTTCTCCCAGCCCAAAACTCCGAATATAGGCAATAGGGTACTCGTTTCGAAGCTCTCGACGAGACGCATCCAACGGTGGTGGTTTCACTCAATTCTGACCACTCTGCTTCAAGTTATGGCAAAAACAGTGAATGTCGGGAATCACAAATACCCGCGCCACAACTTCTCCTAGCTTACGCACGCACTACAGCAGCTCAAAATCAAGGGGAAGGGGTAGGCAACAGTCCTACACATGCATTACAAGCATCACACACACATACAAGAGCAAAATGAAGATCAAAATCAGCAAGAAAGAGGCAAACTCGAAAATTTGAAGAGCTCCTTCTTCACAATGGCAAGAAGTTTTTTACAAAGAGTCACAAAGTGACTTATATACATGAGCCCTAAGTTTGGTCCTTTCACACAAGAGACCGGCACTTTATTCACTAAAAAACTAATTTCCTACTATTTTACATGGGTAGATCTCTAATCTTCTGTGGGGATGCATCTAGAGGACTCC
Organism: Ceratopteris richardii; assembly: GCA_020310875.1. Taxonomy (NCBI): domain Eukaryota; kingdom Viridiplantae; phylum Streptophyta; class Polypodiopsida; order Polypodiales; family Pteridaceae; genus Ceratopteris; species Ceratopteris richardii. The sequence goes on from CM035443.1 coordinate 57,812,373, forward strand.
TCTAGTGCATTTACAATGGAAATATATTATAAGCATGAATATGATACAAAAGTTTTATGTCCAAATCGGAAAAATTTTGGGGCTCGTCTTTTTCTCTGCTTTGTACTTCTTTAGCTCTGCAACAGCACGTGATGTTAAGTCTTAAATAGACCCTTGATTTATTTCTGTTTAAATAGACTCTTGAATTGTTTTAGATCCAAAACTTTGATGGCACATACTTTTTTCTATGGATCAATCAGATCAAATATGTGCTCATTCAAAAGAAGAAATGAAAGCTAGTAAATGGAATCTCAAAACAGCGTGTTGATATGGATGATGATGATGATGATGATTAGGATGGGTTGGATGAAATGGCTAGTTCTACCATTTGATTGCAGTTGGAACATAATTTCTATTTTATAGTATTGGACTATGAAAGTGCATAATAGCTTTCGAAGAAGTTATCCAACACTTATGAAAAAGAAACAACATCATTTAAAGTGCATATGATGAGAATGTTATATGACCTTTGCATCAAAGATCGACATAGTATTGTTGCTCATCTAAGTGAGTTCGATTCTATATTTTTGCAGCTAAAGACTTAGAAAATGGAGATGGATAATGAAAGAAAAGCAATCTTATTGTGATGCACCCTACCATTCATTTTTCATAGCTATTAGCAATAGTATACCTTGTGGTAAATTGTTCTATGATGACATATGTGGAGCAGTCTTGAGTAGAGAGATCTGTAGAAGTACTATCATTGGCACTCGAAGTGGAGATGCATATAATCCTCGTGATTCTTACCAAGGAAAGAATCAACAATGTGGTAGGAGAAAGAAAAAGGAAATACATACTCAACAGAATAGGGGTAGACATAAATCAAGGAAGAGGGATATCAAGTGCCATTATTTTCATAAAAAGGGACATATGAAGAAAGACTACTATCCATTAAAGAATGTTAGATGCAAAGGAAAAGTTGATGGGCATGTTAAACAGTTACATGAACCATCTGCTTTTACTATGAAAATAAAATTAATGTTCTTTCTCATGATACTGATGGTGGGATGGAAAATATTTACTATTTTAGCTACTTATCTATGTTATCTTTCTCAAGTTTCACATTTTGTAGTGTTGAAAATATGTAAATCAAAATAGGAATGTGCATGAAATGCACATTGAATCTTCAATTCAGCCTTTAGATTTCACTCACACAATTGTGTATGGTCCTATGCCTTGAAGGTCATTAGGTGGTTCTCTCTAATTTTTCACTTTCATAGATGATGCTACTAGAAAGTTTTTGGTATATCTTATCAAGTCATAGAATGAGGTATTCCCTACTTTGAGAAAATGTATTTCTTCAATGAGAGTGAAAAAAGAACTAAGCTTACAGATTTATGTTTAGATAATGGTGTTGACTATAGCTCACTTGAATCAATCCTTTTGGTTAGTCCAGATGAATTTGTAGAGGGTTTACAACTCCTTACACCCCAATAGAGAATGTCGTATCAAAGAGGATGAATAGAACTATTTTGGATAAAGTAATTTCTGTGTTGCATATCATGCAAACCTTTCAGAAGGCCTTTGGGAGAAGTAATGTTTACTGCAGTTCATGTGATTAATGTTTCACCTATTACCATCAAAGGTTTGAAAGTGGCACAATAGTTATGGATAGAGAAGCCATCTTATTATGATCAAATTTTCATTTTTGGGTGTGAAGAATATGTTAATATAACCAAGAATCTTAGTCAAAATCTAGACTATAACTCAAAGAAAATGCATTTTTCTTGGATATCGTTGAGATGATTGATTCGTATGTAGCTCATGGGATCTTGAAACACAATCAATGATCAATAGTGATGTCATTTTCAATGATTCTAAGATGCATAAATAACCCATTAAGGAGGTGGAAGTTGTTGGAGAAACACTCACTAATTGGACATATATTTGAAGGTCAAATCTTAGGAAGAAAACCCCATGCCTATGTGAAGGGACAAATTCACAAGTGTATCATATTTGTAAAGTTAGTTCACTTTAGTTCTAGAAGTTTTTTAAAATCACGAGAATACAAAAATCTATATAAGTTAGTTTGTATCAACTGACGCGGCGAGAGAGAAGAAGTGAGAGAATAGAGAGAAAGAAGAGAGAAGGAGTTCATTTTATACGACTGAGTATAGTCGGGTTTCTCTGCGTGAGAAAGCATTTATAAAACTTCTGAGTTTTCATAGTTGTGAGAAAGAACTGAGTAAAGTTCTGTGTATGAGTCTCTCTCCATCATCTCCATGCTTGCCTACTGTGTGGTGAATTCAAAAGTTCAAGTTTTCTGAGCAATTCGATGCCTTGCATCGAGTTTGTGTTGATAAGTCCTTGTTTTATTCTCTGAGTATTATGTACTGCTAGAACTTCTTAAAATCATGAGGTTTGTGGAGCAACTCGATGCCTGGCATCGAGTTTCAGCATAAAGTCGATGCCTGGCATCGACTTCTAGCATACAAGTGGTCTTCTTCATGTGTGTGTAAAAGAAGCTATTTCTGGTGCAGAAAAAGAGGCTAAAAAAGCTCAAAGTCGATGCCCGGCATCGACCTTGATTGAAATTCGATGGTAGGCATCGAATTTTTATTTTTGGACACTGAAATTTACTAAAGAAGGCAAGATTTTCAGTTTTGGAAGGTCATACAGGGTTATCTTGTGAGGGCCATAACTTGAGTTCTAGAGATTCGTTTCATGCGTGTGATAGTTTGTTGGAAAGCTCTACTCTTCTAGTTTTATCCTATAAGGTTTAATGGAGAAATAATACTTGAGCTAGGAGAAATTAGCAAAATACTAAAGGTATGTTATTTTGATGACTAGGAATTTTTGTAGAAGCAAAGTTCTCACTTTAGGCTATCATTTCTCAAAGTTTGGAGTTGCAATGAGTTAATGGTGACCATAGAGGTGTTCTAGTGTCACATTAATTCATTTCTTGTGGTGTTTCATACATCAAAAAGTGGTATCAGAGCAGAAAGTTCCTAAAGAGCAGAAGGCGACAAAGGTACGAGAAGTTTTGGAAAGTTTTCCATTAAAGCTTCAAAGGTGAAGCATTTGAAGACACAAGGCATCAAAAGGTTACTTCAAAACTATCCTCATACACAAAGAACTCCAAAAGGTATTATTCTTTATCCTTTAAGCTCAAAGGTTGCAGCAGAAGGAAAGGAGTATGGCAGATCATATCTCCATTGAAAAACTAGACAGAGATAATTACCCAGCATGGGTAATGAGAATGGAAGCCTTACTTATGAGTAAGGATCTCATGATATATGTTACACGTGAAGAAGAGAAGCCAATATTTGAAGATGAAAGCCGACCAAAGAAAGAAGAACTAGATGCTTTAAAGCATTGGCAGAAGAAGGATGCAAGTGCAAAGGCCTACATCTACAATACAATCTCTGATCATTTGCTACCACACATCAAAGGATTGGAATCATCTTAAGAGATATGGAATGCATTGGAGTATCATTTCCAAAGTACTACTAAATCACGGAAAGCAAGTCTATGGTCAGAGTTTACAACATTCAAGAAGAAGCCAAGTCAAAGTATTAGTGATTATATCACTAAGATGAAGGATCTTGTAGATAGTCTTGGATCCATAGATGAAGATGTTGAAGATCACAGATTGATTGCTTAGCTACTTGCAGGTTTGAGAGGGGATGAAAGGTGGAAACCTTTTGTCTTATCAACAGAACTTTCATTAAATCATTATGTTCCAGATTTGAACCAGTTGCTTGGTTTGATGCTCACATATGAGCAAGACTTGAAGGGAGATGGAGATAAAGGACAAAGTTCTGCAATGTACATGAAGAATAAGAAGAAAGGAGATAAAGGTAAAGCAAAGGATGAAGAGGAGTCGAGTTCTCAGGTTTATTATGCAAGAGGTAAAGGCACTGGTAGAGGAAGAGCAAGAGGCTTTGGAAGAGGAAGAGGTAATCAGAATAACAACAAGAAAGCTTGTTGGATCTGTGGATTGAGTAATCATTTGGCTCATGACTGTTGGCACAACCAACAAGGATCAAACCAGAATCAAAACAATAATAGCAGAGGTCGAGGTGGAAGATATCAAAGTAATTTTCAAAGAGGTAGACAAAATCAAAGAGGAGGCTATGGTAGAGGTGGAGGAAGAAGTTGGGGACAGAATCAATCCTACAACACCACCTACTACAACTATGCAAATGACACACAGAATGAAAGTCATACATCATTGATGATGAATTCAATCGCACATAAGACAAAGAAGATCTAAAGGTATTTTACATTGACTCTGGATGTTCTAATCATTTGTCAGGAAACATAGAATTGATGTCAGAATTGGAAAAAGGCATGTCTAGTCATACTGTTCAAACAGGTGATAATACAAGACATAGTGTACATTCAATTGGAAAAGTGAAATGCAAGAGTGGAGCAGATTTGCTAACCAATGTTTTGTATGTTCCTACAATACCTAAAAACTTGATTAGTGTGGGACAGATAGTTGAAAAAGGTTTTCAAGTCAGGTTTACAAATGAAGGAGTTTTTGTGGAAGATCCAGAGAATGGATATAATCATCTTGTCTCTGGTAAGAAAGAAGGTAGACTCTTTACTTTAAGAGTACAAGGGAACATTGGTCAAGATTTGCTCACACATGGTGAAGGAGTGATTACAGAACTTGATCTCTGGCATAAGAGATTAGGTCATTTCAATGAAAGAGGAATTAAAGCTATGGTTGCTAATCAGTCTGTACTCGGATTACCAAATGTGCAGAGTCAACATATGGTTTATAAATGTGAAGTATGTCAAATGGGAAAAGCACACAGGTTACCATTTTAAAAGAAAGGATTCAAACATGATGGAGTACTTGAGCTCATTCATACAGATGTATGGGGACCAACAAAAGAAGGATCTATCAGTGGCTCAAGGTATTATGTTCTTTTCATTGATGATGCTACAAGATGGATAACATTATATGTTTTGAAGGAAAGATCAGAAGTGTTTGGAGCCTTCAAGCATTTTCATGCATATGCAGAGAGAGTCATAGGTCAAAAGCTTAAGAGAGTGAGGTCTGATGGAGGGGGAGAATACTTCTCCCAAGAGTTCAATGATTATCTTTGGAATGCAGGTATTAAGAGAGAAATAACTTGCAGGTATACACCACAACAAAATGGTGTAGCAGAAAGGAGAAACAGGACTTTGGTTGAGTTTGCTAGAGCTATGCTAAAGGAGAAGAATTGTCCAAATTATCTTTGGGCTGAGGCTGTAAATACAGCTACATATCTTGTGAATAGATTACCATGTGCAGCTCTCAATGGAATGACTCCATATGAAGCTTGGTGGGGTAAGAAACCAACACTAGATCATTGTAGAGTGTTTGGATCAATTGCATATGCTTATGTGCCATCACAACTTAGGCATAAACTTGAACCAAAGGCAGAAAAATATGTGTTCATTGGTTATGATGAAAAGCAGATGGGTTACAGGTTGTGGAATCCTCTAACCAAACAATTTATTGTTTCTAGAGATGTTACATTTGATGAACAAAAAAGTTGGTATGCAGATCAAAGTCATACAGCTGAAGAATTTGAAGAAGAGGTAAGAAGATGTGAGAAAGGAAAATCAATTGTGCAGGTAAATAGAGATGAAGACTATATGCAAGCAAGTACATCCACAAGTGGATTAATAAGAAGAAATGAAGAAGCTCCTATATTTGATGAAGAAGTGTATCCAGAAACTTATGAAGAATGTGAACCAAGAAGGTCAAGCAGGACTAGAAGACAACCAGAAATGTATTCTTATGATACTTCTTACATAACTCAGAAGAACTATGCATATATGGTGAAAGATGATGAAGAACCTCAGAACTATGATGAAGCTAAAGGTAAGAAGCAATGGGAAGAAGCAATGAAGGAAGAATTCAATGCACTGGAGGAGAACAAGACATGGAAACTTGTTCCTAAACCAAATGGTAAGAAAGTTATTGGAAATAAATGGGTTTATAAAGTGAACAAGCTTGCAGATGGAAGTATAGCCAGATACAAAGCTAGATTGGTGGTGAAAGGCTATGCCCAGACCTATGGCATAGATTATGATGAGACATTCAGTCCTGTAGCTAAGATGTCAACTATAAGGACAATCATTGCTATTACAGCTTCAAAAGGATGGACTCTAAGTCAATTGGATATAAAGAATGCATTCTTGAATGGATACATATCAGATGAGGTATACATGGAACAACCTCAAGGGTTTATAGATTGCAGGTTGAGAAGAGCATTGTATGGATTGAAGCAAGCTCCAAGAGCTTGGAACTATAGACTGGTGAAGTATCTGAATGAACTTGGATATCAAAGTTCAAAAGCAGATTCAAGTCTACTTATCAAAAGAACAGAGGAAGGTACAATCTACATTTGTATTTATGTAGATGACATTATAATCACTGGTACTTCAGATGAAGGAATCAAGGAGGTAAAGAGATTACTTGAGAAAGAGTTTAAGATCAGTGACCTAGGAAAATTGTCATACTTTCTTGGAATGGAAGTTACTTATACAGATCATGGCATATATGTGTCACAAGAAAGGTATCTTCTAAAATTGTTGAAGAAGTTTGATATGGAAAATTGCAGAGAAGCTTCAACTCCACTTGAAGTTAATCACAAGCTCAGTAAATATGATGGTGCAAAATACAAAGATATGAGGAAGTATCAATCTCTTGTGGGTAGTTTGATTTATGCTACACTAACAAGACCTGATCTTAGTTATGCAGTGGGAGTTCTGTCACAATTCATGTATTGACCAAAGGACCCACATTGGATTGCAGGTAAAAGAGTTCTGAGATATATCAAAGGAACTATAAAGGAAGGATTATATTATCCTTTTACATCAGATTTGAAGTTGAGAGCCTACAGTGACTCAGACTAGGCAGGTAACCAAGATGACAGAAGATCAACTCATGGTTACATGATATACATTGGTGATAAGCTTGTAAGTTGGTGTTCAAAGAAACAACATACAGTAGCATTATCATCAACTGAAGCAGAGTACAAAGGACTTGTGGAAGCAGCTAAGGAAGTCATATGCATGCAGACATTGTTCAAGAGCTTAGGCATTGATCAAGGTACACCTACAATACATGGAGATAATATGAGTTCACTTTATCTTGCAGCAAATCCAGTATTTCATGCAATGACAAAGCACATAGAGATACAGTATCATTTTCTCAGAGAAAAGGTAATGGAGAAGGAGATTGAAGTGGAGTACATTTCTACTAAAGATCAGTTAGCAGACATAATGACAAAGAGCTTGGATGGTGTGAAGACCAGCAGATTCAAAAGCATGGCAAGAGTAAAAGAAAAGAAGATGATTTGAAGAAACAGGGAATGTCAATTAGTGATTGAGGGGGAGCTGTTGGAGAAACACTCACTAATTGGACATATATTTGAAGGTCAAATCTTAGTAAGAAAACCCCATGCCTATGTGAAGGGACAAATTCACAAGTGTATCATATTTGTAAAGTTAGTTCACTTTAGTTCTAGAAGTTTTTTAAAATCACGAGAATACAAAAATCTATATAAGTTAGTTTGTATCAACTGACGCGGCGAGAGAGAAGAAGTGAGAGAATAGAGAGAAAGAAGAGAGAAGGAGTTCATTTTATACGACTGAGTATAGTCGGGTTTCTCTGCATGAGAAAGCATTTGTAAAACTTCTGAGTTTTCATAGTTGTGAGAAAGAACTGAGTAAAGTTCTGTGTATGAGTCTCTCTCCATCATCTCCATGCTTGCCTACTGTGTGGTGAATTCAAAAGTTCAAGTTTTCTGAGCAATTCGATGCCTGGCATCGAGTTTGTGTTGATAAGTCCTTGTTTTATTCTCTGAGTATTATGTACTGCTAGAACTTCTTAAAATCATGAGGTTTGTGGAGCAACTCGATGCCTGGCATTGAGTCTCAGCATAAAGTCGATGCTTGGCATTGACTTCTAGCATACAAGTGGTCTTCTTCATGTGTGTGTAAAAGAAGCTATTTCTGGTGCAGAAAAAGAGGCTAAAAAAGCTCAAAGTCGATGCCCGGCATCGACCTTGACTGAAGTTCGATGCTAGGCATCGAATTTTTATTTTTGGACACCGAAATTTACTAAAGAAGGCAAGATTTCCAGTTTTGGAAGGTCATATAGGGTTATCTTGTGAGGGCCATAACTTGAGTTCTAGAGATCCGTTTCATGCGTATGATAGCTTGTTGGGAAGCTCTACTCTTCTAGTTTCAGTATATAAAGTTTCATGGAGAAATAATACTTGAGCTAGGATAAATGAGCAAAATACTGAAGGTATGTTATTTTGATGACTATGAATTTTTGTAGAAGCAAAGTTCTCACTTTAGGCTATCATTTCTCAAAGTTTGGAGTGGCAATGAGTTAATGGTGACCATAAAGGTGTTCTAGTGTCACATTAATTCATTTCTTGTGGTGTTTCATACATCAACAGAAGTGAAAAGAGTGGTATTTGAGGATAACAATCCTCCATTAGCATGCATAAGAATGCTACACATAAGAATGTTCAAGAGTGTCCAATCAAATCAATGTGCAAATGTTCATATTCAACAAACTTTGAGACATTTTCCATGTATATTGCATATGCCTCATAGATATGTTTCAAGTTTGCACTTTCTTATGTTGATAGATGCTAGTGAGCCTTCTTGCAACAAGAACGCTATATAGGAAAAGGATAATGTCAAGTGGGAGCATGCCATGAAGAGTGAATTGGATTCTACTCACAAGAATGGTACTTGGGATTTGGTATCCTTGCAAAAGGGCAAGAAATCTCTACTATGTATATGGGTATATAAGCTAAAATTCATATCAAATAGTTCTTCCCCAAACGAGAAAGCACGACTAGTTGCAAAGGGTTTTAAGCAACAACATGGCATCGATTTCGAGGAAATCTTCTCCCTAGTAGCCAAGATAACTACATCATACATGTTGCTTGGATTGATATAACCATAGGGTTATGTAGTTCTAAACAAAGAGAGTCTAGTTTATAAGTTGAAGAACAGCTTATATGCACTTAACCAATTCCCTATACAATGGTACCAAAGTTTTGTTGCTTTTATGAAGTCTCAAGACCATTATCAAAGTAATGATGATCACTTTTTGTACATTAGAAGATGCTCAGATGGCAGCTTGTTACACGATACTTTATGTCAATGATATAGTGATTGGTGGGAAGTCCCTCTAATGACTTTTCATTGCTCAAAAAGAAGTTGAGTGAGACATTTCATATGAATTGGGGAATGCCAAACATGTTCTAAGTATGTGCTTTACTTGTTATGGGAGTAATAGATGCATATACTATCTTAAAGGGAATACATAACCAAAGTATTTCATAGGTTCAATATGCAAGATAGAAAGGCATTGAGTACACCTTTGTGTGCAGATGTGAAATTTACCGAGGATGATTGCCCCAAATTAGATGAAGAAAAGGAACTCATGATCAAATTTACCTATCAATCTACTATTGATAGTCTCATCTAGGGTATGGTAGTTGTGAGGCAAACATTGCATTTGTAGTGCGAGTTGTGAGAAGATATATGTCCAATATTGGAAAAAAGCATTGGGAATGATAAAGATGATTTTGAGATATCTGAGTGACACAAAGAACAAGTGTTTATGCTTGGTTAGAGGAGATTATTAGTTATATAGATTCTAATTATGCTAGTTGTCTAGACAATTAAAAGTCTACATCAAGGTATATGTTTTAGTGTTTTGGAGGTGCAATCTCTTGGCGATCTTGTCTTTGAGAATGTACAACTATTTCCACTACAAAAGCAGAGTATATTGAAGCTAATGAGTCATGCAAGGAAGAATTCTGTCTTTCACATCATGCTTGTGATATGGGTTACCTTAGTTGATATTAGAGTGCCATAGATTTGGCTAAGAATCTAGTCTATCATGCAAATAACAAGCACATTTAGGTAGGGTATGACTTCATTAGAGACTTCTTAGCCATTGAGAGCATTATTCTTGAGAAGGTCCATATGGGGGAGAATGTTGCAAGGATCTTACATACACACATACAAAGATGATACAGATATTAAAAACATGCAAAAAATGGAGATGTAGATAGACAAGATAGTACACAAGATTGGATGCAATCTGCCCCCATGCATTCTTTTTTATGAGTCTATAGAGTGCATGTATTTATAGGATTTCTATTACGTCCAAAATAGAGATTACAATGAGGGCGGTTTCAAAAAGTAGGCATGAAAGTAAAAAATGGCTCTCTTTTATGGAAAGCCTTTGCTTTTATTTACATAAATTGGGATATGCAAGGATCCTTATCCTAACTGTTGCGATATCAAGCTCAACATCTGATGATCTAGGATGACACGTATCACTTTTTCATTTCTTTGACATGTATAGTGGTCACATCCATATATGTCAGGGATACTTCATTGAGCTTTACTAGATTTATCTACAAAGAGTGATGGCACATTTGTTTCTTGCTGACTCACTCATTCGTGGACATAAGGATTTTCCTTATGTACTATTCTTTATATATTGCACTTGATGTATTTTTGTTTTAGGTCATTCTTGTACATTCCTTTTATGTAATAGAAGAAGAAGAAGAAGAAGAAGAAGAAGAAGAAGAAGATCATTCTTTCTTGCCTCAATATGTGTGCTGCTCTTTGATTGTGAGACGAAGAAGAAGAAGAAGAAGAAGAAGAAGAAGATCATTCTTTTATGTAAGAAGAAGAAGAAGAAGAAGAAGATCATTCTTTTTTGCTCCTTTTTTATTGTGAGAGTGTGTGTCTCTGTGTGTGAGCTTTGTTCATTATCACCATCCTCGTGAGATGGTATCAGAGCTAATGTGGCTATAGAGAGGAATTCCAAAGTTCAACATATTCCATAAATGATAGCTTGCCCCACAATAGGAAAATCAACTAACTTTAGTTGATAGAAATAAAATAGAGCTGGATGGCGAGTCTCATGTCCCATTACTACACAACATAAGCATGTTGCATGTAAAAGAACATGCAAGGAAATGTATCATGGAGGAGTGAAAATTATTGTGATTATTTATGGGGTGTTAATGTAGTCCTATTGATTGTTTTCTATTATGTAATAACAAAGTAAAAGAAATACTAATTATTCCAACAAAAGAATGTACATCATTAACTATTCAGAATGTACTTTTGTTTGTTCTTACATGGACTCATTTACTTTGGAAAAAGTAATGAAAGTATGTTCATACATACTATATCCTATTTGTAAATGCATTACATGCGTAATTTTTTTTTCTTACTATAAATAACTGCATTATTAAAGAAAAACAAAAATAAAAGTTTGATAACCAAAGAAAAATAGACTTGTCAAAAGGTTGTTGTTGACTTGGTTATTGCAAACAGATCATTTTTGTAATCGATTGAAACTCTTTCTCCACATCATGAGGAAAAGAAATAGCTTCTTGAAGCACTATAGGTTGGATTGAGTGAATTTGGGCTTGGATCTTCTTCTCCAAGCCATCACCATGCTTTATCTTTATTGTAAATTCAGATACATCTTAAAGCATTTGCAGAAATACTAGGTATTTCTAGAAAGGATCTGTGTAAGTTGTAAAAGTATCACCCTCCTTCCATAGAAGCATGGTCCACAAATGTCAAACATGTAGATGGAACTATAGGGGAAGAAAAGACTCCTTAACCTTCTCTTGAAAGGCCTTCCATGACATCATACAATCTACACTATGACATAAAAAATTCCACCAAAGTTCAGCCTTCCCTACTAAATAGTTAGTAGAAAACTTCACTTTATCACTTTTATAGTAGGATTCATCATAATAAAATTCATTAAATTGTGATAACCATGATAGAAGAAGTGGACTATCCTTTTGGCCTTCAAGAAGTTTTTGATACCTTGATACCAATCATAGAGTGAATGCCATTAGCATGAGCAAAAACAATTGCCTTCACCACCCTTGCAAGGTTTTCCTCTTCAAACTCCACCTTTTGAAGTATTTCATCATGTTTTTGGATCTCGTTTTAGGCACCTCAAAGTTTTTGTTGTAGAAGCTCCAACTCTTTCTTGAGTAGTACCTCGGGTAGAGGTGATTACCCAAATTCCACTATGGTATTCATAGGGCCCATGGCTATCTAAAGAAAGAAACCCCCTTACTAGAGATGTGAATACAATTTTGAAATTACTTGAATTCAAATGGAAAAGGGAAGGATGGTTCTTGGGAATTGAAAAAGTAAGAGAGATGTAAGTTATGTCAAATACAAGTAAAAAGGAGTAGAATGGAAACATAGGGGAATAGTGTACTGGTAAAACGCTTGACTTGAGAAAGTGAGATTGTGGGTTCAAATCCTCCTTCCTTGGTAGATAAAAGACTCTTTATTGCCAGTCCTTAATTAAAAGGTGTTTACACATAGCCAACAATCACCAAGGGATCCATGGGCACTAGGGAAGCCAAAGATGCCAAAGTTCTATGCCTTACTTAACACCTTTGGAGTAAATGTAGAATAAAAATGAAAATTGAGATAGAGACAAAGATTTGAATTGGAACTAAAAGCCAAGATCAAAAGCCAAAAACCAACAACATCATACCCCTTTGCATTGATGCATGCAAGTTTTGATACCACTATTGAAAAGCTCTTATGTACACACATATAGAGAGGATACATATATTGAAAACACACAAAAAGACAATAGACAAAGATTGGGTGCAATCTCCCCCTATGCACCCTCTTTAAGGGGTCTACAGAGTGCATGTATTTATAAGTCTTTTACTACATTGAAAATGGATATTACCATGAGGGTGGCTTCAAAAAGTAGGCATGAAAGTAAAAAGTTGCTCTCTTTTATGGAGAGCCTTTGCTTTTATTTACATGAATTGTGATATACATTGATCCTTATCCTAACCACTATTTTTACTACTTTTTCTAGAAAGAACCCTCTATGTGGGTTCTTTATTTATAAAACATATATATAATGTAAGTCCTATTATTCTTGTTCAGACACATCCAAAATTTCATGCCCTCATGAACCTTGAATTGCTATATCCAAACACCAAAACACATTAACAAATCAATAAATATAGTTTTGGACACTCTTGTCACTTAATGGGGGTTTACTTGATTCATGATCATACACAATTACTTCTAGACTATGGTACACATGCATGAGGTGGGAGTTATATTATGTATGCTTACACTCAGGTATCCTTTATCATTCTTTATTTTTTCTCCCATAGTTCACTTTGTCCATGTTGGCATTTAGTGGGAGATTGAGATTGTTAGTGTCCATCTGAAAGGCTAGATGGGTGTTGGATAGTTTTGTATATGTTCCTTAATAAAAATTATATGCTATTTTGGTCAGCCATAAAGTATAAGTTTGATGGAAATTCTATAACCTAAGGAAATCCCAATTTGAGGTCTCTATGTATTGTGTAGTTATTATGTATTTTGTAGGTCTTTGTGGAGTACCATGCATATCTTGGAGAGCTCGGATTTTTACTATGTGAGCATCTTTGTGAAGCTCTATTAAAGGTAATCGATTGTGGTGCATTGTCATTGCATCACTTCATGATCTAGCTATCTATTAATATTGTTGGAGCAACACAATCATCAATGGATGATTACATGAAGCCTAGGAATGAAGAAGTGAAGAAAATACTCAAGCTCAAAGCATTAAGTCAAGTGAAGAATCAGGAAGAAATGTTCTATACATTTATGTATACTAGCTTTGGAAAAATACTTTGATATTGTGACACGGTCATACTCCTATGTATATATACAACCATGTATAGTCGTGACATAGAAGAGAAATGAAGGATAGATGAAAGTATAGTCAATAGATTTCAAGTTTTTCTAAGAGATAGATGTGCAGAGAGTTTTCTCATGAGTTAGCCATTGGTCTTTCCTGAAAGAACTTGGAGAAGCTTGTCAAAGGTAGAAAAGTGCGTTTCGAAGTGACAAAGTTTGGTCAAGCCAACCGGCACAAGACCAGCCCTTGAGCTTATGGAGACTCAAATAGACCTTATAGGCATGCTATAAGTGCAAATAAACACACTATGTACTTTGGAGCATCAAGGAGAATTAGTCGATACAAAACAGATAGGTTCGCGGGTCGACTATCTCAAAAAACTTACTATCTATGGAAGAGACAATGAACTTCAAATGCCCATAGCGACCAACGTGATTACAATTAGAAAAACTACTTTTATGGGAGTGATACACATAGGGTTCAGTGTATGGAATGCAGAAAAATATAAGGAATAAGCAAAATATGCTATAGAAACGAATGCGACATTCACCGATGGTACTTCCTATTTTTCAGGAATACATAGAGATTAACCCCGAGACAGAAAAACTCAGATTTCTCCCAATATACTGAACCAAATGCTACGAAAATTTATAGGCCTAAATTAGACACTTATGCCTTTCCAATGCATCATCTTGCACTCAATTTTAAGCTCTAGAGAGGGAGCAGCAGCCTCTCCAAGATTACTATTGGTGAAGAAGATGATGTAGAGAATTGAAGGAGCAAGACAATGATGGTCACAAGTGAATGTATATTGCTTCCATGTAATTTACAAGTGATTTCAAGTCCTTATATAGCCTCTAGGAGTGTTACACAACTCTTACAAGTTGAATTTGAATTCAAATGAAGGTGGGAATGGTTGTTGGAGGGAATCAATTCACTTTCCTACAATCTAGGAAAAGTGAAGATCTAGTTTGATCTACTTTTAGGTGATTTGATTTGCTTGATTGAATGCAACTTCAACCACCACAAATTTGTGGGATTTGGGCTCTATCTTTCTACCTTTACATGTGTAAAGCTCAAGGCTTTTACAACGGTAAATGAGCCATCAAAAATCTCTCAAAAAATACAATAAATGAGAATATGAAAAAGAACTCTCCAACGGATATTCTTTCGACGCGATAGCCTTTGATGTAGATCAAATCCACCTCAAGCATAGTGTAAGTTTGATGTTCCAACAGATCCCCCTCAAGCTAAAGTATGCTTGAGTCTTCATTCTCTGATAGGTTGAATACATGCCATAGCTTTGAATCTACAAAGCTTTATTCCATCAAGTGCCTTCGTCATCATATCTGCTACTTGCTTTTCAGTAGGAACAAAAGAAATGTTAATCTCATTTGCCATGAGCTTCTCGCTGATGAAGTGGTAATGGACTTCTATATGCTTGGTTCTCGCATGAAAAATAGGATTTGTCGCTAGATGCATGGAACTTACATTATCCAAATATGTGAGGTTTGGAACTCACAAGTCCCAAATCTGTGTACAATGCTTTTAACCATATTGCCTCTTGAGTTGCTATGGTCAAGCCTCTGTACTCTGCTTCAGTTGAGGATAAAGCAACTGTTGGTTTCTTCTTGGAACTCCATGACACTAGCTTCGAACCTGCAAATGCTAAGTAACCAGATGTACTTTTTCTATCATCCTTAGCTCCTGCCCAATCTGCATCTGAGTAGATTTTGATATCCAAATCTGAAAAGTAAGGATAGAATATACCCTCGTTGATTGTACCTTTGAGATACTTAAGTACTCTCTTAGCCGCATCCATGTGTGGTCTTCTTGGTGAGTGCATGAACTGACTAAGCACTCCCACACTATATGAGATGGTTGCCCTTGTATGAGTAGCATATATCAAGCTACCTACCAAGCTTTGATACTCTTTAATGTGTTTAATTTTCTCACCTTCATAAACACTAAGTTTATGATTCATCTCCAAAGGTGTACCTGCAGGTTTAGTATTCTCCATTTTGAACTTGAGAAGAAGATCTTGAATGTATCTTCTTTGAGTCAAATACATTCCTTCATCTGTATATATCACCTACATGCCTAGGAAATATGTGAGCTCACCTAGGTCACTGATTTTGAACTCCTCTTGCATGTGTCTCTTGATCCTTTGAATGCCATTTAGATTATCACCTGTCACAATAATATCATCTACATATACACATAGATAGATAACCTCATTGTGATCCCTTTTGATGAATAGAGAAGGATCTAAGCTGGTAGCTTTGAACCCTTAATCTTGAAGATATGTAACCAACCTGTAATTCGAAGCTCTAGGAGCTTGTTTCAATCCATACAATGCTTTCTTAAGTCTACAAACATAAGATGGATGATTAGGGTTTTCAAAACCTGGTGGTTGTGACATGTATACCTCTTCACTTATCCAACCATTTAAGAATGCATTTTTCACATCAAGTTGGAGGAGTCTCCAATTCCTTGCAGTAGCTACACTTATCAATGTCCTGATTGTAGTCATCTTTCGAATTGGTAAGAATGTTTCCTCATAGTCTATACCATGAGTTTGTGAGCATCCTTTGGCAACTAATCTTGCCTTGTACCTGCAAACTGATCCATTTGAATTTCTTTTAACTTTATATACCCATGTGCAACCAATTACCTTTTGATTTGGTGACATTGGAACTAAATCCCAAGTGTCCATCTCCTTCAATGCATCTATCTCTTTGTTCATGGCCTTTTCCCAATTAGGGTTTCCCTTTGCCTCTTCATAGGTTGAGGGTTCCTCTAAAATAGAGTCTTTTGACAAGTAGATTGAATGCTTCATAACAAATGTGGAATCATATCCATACCTTTCTGGTTCTTTCTTCTCTCTTGCTGATCTTCTAGGTGCTTGTTTGGAGCATTCTCCAACCTCTTGCATCTTTGCTTTGCCTCTTGACTTCCATAGCTTGTAATCACTTTCTCTTTCATCTTGGTCATTGTCTGTATCACTTCTTGGATCTTGGACCTGTGTATCATGCTTGCTTTCTAATTGATGAGAGTCAGAATCAAGATCATATGGTAGTGTTACCTTTTGTTTGTCTTCATCATACCAAGACCTGTGTTCTTCAAACACAACATCTCTACTTGTAGTGAATTGATTGGTTGAGGATTGAAGAATCATATCCAATAAACACTACCTTTGTTGCCCTTTCATCTAGCTTACCTCTTATTTGTGATGGTACATGAACATAAGCTAAACAACCAAAAACTTTGCAATGTCCAAGACTAGGTTTTCTTCCATGCCATGCTTCATAAGGAGTCATACCTTGAAGTGATTTGGATGGTAGTCTATTGACAAGGTACACAGCAGTTGAAATAGCTTCTGCCCATAGATAATGTGGCAACTTCTTCTCTTCGAGCATTGTTCGGGCTGATCCAACAATGTCTTGTTTATCCTCTCTGCAATTCCATTTAGTTGAGGAGAGTACCTGGTAGTCACTTCCCTTTTGATACCTTTTTCTTGCAAGAACTCATCAGACTCTTTGGAGAAGTATTCTCCCCCTCCATCAGATCTGAGCTTCTTTAGTGATCTACCTGTATGATTCTCCACATGTGCAAGATACTTCTTGAAGCAATCAAACACTTCATTCTTACTCTTGATAAAGTATAGAACAGTCCATCTACTATGGTCGTCAATAAAAGAGACATAATACCTTTATCTTGCCAATGAAGGTTCTTGACTTGGTCCTCTTACATCTGTATGTACTAAGTCCAATAAGTTGTTGTGGATGTAGCCTTTGTGGTTGAATGGTTCTCTTTGTGCCTTCCCAATCTGACATGCATCACACCTGTTGATCATGTGTTGCTTTGATATGTTCCGTAGTCCTAGAACACTTTGATCCCTGCATATATCCTTCAAGGTTCTTTCATTCACATGAGAAAGTCTCTTATGCCACACTTCAAGCTCACTTAGGGTTTGAGACCCAAAGTTGAATAGAGCTATGTTCCTGGTTTCTCCTACTTCAAAAGTAAAGAGCCTACCATGCTTCTCACCTCGGGCTATCTTTTTGAAGCCTTGACATGGATCTTCCACAAAAGCTCCATGTTGGGTGAACCTAACTTGCAAGCCTTTTTCAACTATTTGGCGTACACTTATTAGGTTTTTAGTGATAGCGAGTACATAGAGAACCTTACTCAGAATGTTTGTCCTGCCATTGGAAGCTTTGACATTACCAATCTTCTCCACATTGTGCTTTGTGTCATCCCTTGTTTGCACTTCATGTCTATGCTTTGGACTTTCCAAATCAGATAGAAGAGCAATGTTGCTTGCAACATGATTCGAACATTCTGAATCTATGTAGAACAAATGGTCATCTTCTTTACCTTCTTTGTGGCTTAGATTCATAAGAAGAAATGAGTCTTCATGTGGTTGATCTTCTGAATAATTGTTGTAGTCTCTTCTATTAAAGCTTCTATTGTTATTGTTGAAGTTGTGTCCACCTCTGCCTCTATTGCTACCATATCCACCTCTTCCACTTCCTTTCTAGGTCTTCCCATTGAACCAACAATTTTGAGTGGCATGGTTGGTCTTATTGCATATGGCACAAGGTTGAACATTCTGATCTTTGGCTTTGTCTTGCTTTGGTCCTTTCTTCTTCCCTTTCCACTTGCTCTTGCTTGCGAAGTTGGCTAGGGAAGTCTTTTCTTCATCTTCTTCCTTGTTCTTGCCTTTTTGCTTCTTATCCTTCTTATCTGCATATAGAGCACTAGTTGAATTACCATGATAAGAGTTACCTTCCTTTATGCTATTGTTGGCTTCTTGATTCAAGAGTTGTCCAAGAAAGATGTTGAAGTCTGGAGTCTGCACATCCATGATGAGATCATAAGCTGTCGTGAAGGATTGCCATTGCTTATCACTTCAAATGCCATTGAGAATTTGCCTCATTATGACCTCTTCTTCAATCAGCTCTCCAATGGATGCTAACTGATCCACAACCTCTTTGACCTTGGTAACAAACTCTGTGATGGTTTGTTAAGGTGTCTTCTTCATTTGGTTGAACTCATTCCAAAGATGATTCTTTCTTTCTTTGGTACTAGCAGAAAAGAAAGTCTCGAGGGCATCCCAAGTCTCTTGAGATGTCTTGCATCCTCTAATATGTGGTAATAAAAAGTCAGAGATAGAGTTTAGTATGTACGACCTTGCTTGAGTATCCCTTGCACACCAAAGTGTGAGCTTATCTGTCTCCTCTTGTATAGGTCCTCCTTTGGATCTTGGAATAGGCATAGCTTCATCACCTGCTACAATTCCATAAAGATTTCTACCTTGCAAATAGGCCTCCATCCTGATTTGCCAAGCCGCGTAGTTGTGTCGATCAAGCTTCTCGATCATTGAGGGAAATTTGTCACCCATCTCGATCTATCTCTGATACCACTGAAATAACTGTTGGAGATAGACGTCTGCGGAAGCACGCGAACAGCACATGGAAGAAGAAGAAGCTTGGAGCACAAACACACAATACTGAATGTATTACTAGAGAATGTACAAAGATAAGTAGCCCATTAGGGCAAATAGGTGTATATACAAGCCAAGGGAAAAAAACCTCCTAAAGAGGGAAAAAAGTGCCCCGGCGGTCCTAGAGTGTTCACACACATCACTACCTAAATATATCAACAAATCCCCCCTAGGAGTGATGCGGTGAACAAGGAGCTGGCACTCATGTATAAGGAAGTGCCAAGCTATGTGGAAATCACTCTACAAAAGGAAGTAAGCCCAAAGCTTTGCGAAAAGCTTCAAACTTCTCCCTAGACAGAGCCTTCGTGAAAAGGTCTACAATGTTCTCCTGCGTGGGCACATATGCCAAGCTGATCTCCCCAGCAGAGAATCTCTCCCTAACATAGTGATAATATACCTCAATGTGCTTAGTGCGAGCATGGAACACAGGGTTCCTCGCAACTGCTAATGCACTCTGACTGTCAGTGAAGATGGTGGTGGCAGAAGATTGGCCAACACCCAAATCAGCCATAAGGCGTCTGAGCCACACACACTCAATAGTCATTATGAAAGCTGCCCTATACTCAACCTCACAACTGGAAGTGGCCACAGTAGGCTGCTTCTTGCTCAACCAAGATATACATGAGGTACCAAGCATGAAGCAAAAACCACTGGTGGACACACGAGTGTCATAGCAACCAGCCCAATCTGAGTCACAAAAAGCATGCAAATCTGGCGGTAATGATCCCCCCTTGGGATAAAACAACCCAAGTAGCCTAGTACCACTCAAGTAGCGAAAGATGCACTTAACCGCTTTCCAATGCATGACTCCTGGGCAATGCATAAACCTCTCATCTGTGAGACAGAAAACTGAATATCTGGCCGAGTAATGCATAATTAAATCAAGCATCCAACAGCCTGCTGATAGAGAACAGCATCAAATGCATCTCTAGCATCATGAAGACTCAATCGTAAACCTGTCTCCATAGGAGTGGCAATAGGCTTATAGTCTTCAAGGCCAAAACGATGCAATAATGTGTCAATATATTTCGTTTGACACAAAGCCATTCCACCATCAACGTGCATAAACTGAATGCCCAAATAGTGATGCAAATGCCCCAAATCAGACATCTCAAATGAGGCATACAAATCAGCCTTAAAATCAGCAATATGTGTCTCAATAGGACCAGTAAGCAGCATGTCATCAACATAGACAACAATGATCAGAAGCACATCATTAGCACGTTTAACATATAAGGTGCTTTCAGTTGGACTGTTCTCAAAACCATGTGCAATCAGATAGGCATGTATCTTCTCATACCAAGCACGTGGTGCTTGCTTTAAACCATATAATGCCTTCTTTAACCTGCAAACCTGGTTTTCATGCCCTTTCTGCACAAAGCCACGGGGCTGAAAAACATACACTTCTTCATGCAAGTCACCATTCAGAAATGCTGTTTTAATGTCCAACTGATGTACATTCCAACCATGATGGGCTGCAAGTGCACAAATGCTCCGAACAGTAGTCATACGGCATGTAGGTGCAAAGGTCTCATCAAAATCAATGCCTCTTTCCTGTGCATAACCCTTTGCAACAAGCCTAGCCTTATACCTGTCAACTGTACCATCAGGTTTACGCTTCAGCTTGTATACCCACTTAGTGCCAATGGCCTTCTTGCCAAGAGGCAAGTCACATAAAGACCATGTACCATTCTTCATTATAGCACCATATTCAGATTGCATAGCAGCCATCCAATTTTCTGAATTTTGTGCTTCATCAAAAGAAACATGCTCATTCTCATCACAGAGACTAGATGCAGCCATAGCATAGCAATCTGATGCAAAGGAGGCACTATGAGAGCCTGAACGATTATGATATGACAAAGGTGCATCTAATTTGCTATCACGCAAAGTCTGCACCAACCATTTTGGCATAGTTTTTGCCTGCTCAATATCAGCTCTCTCATCAACAAGTGCATCATGTAAATCTGCATCAGAAATGGAATGATCTGCATCATCATATGAAACCTGCAAAGGCTGAGAAGTTGCCTCATTAGGACTAGCACTAGCCTGTCCACCTATAAAAAGAGGCATCAAAGTATCATACATGTCTTTGGAGCTAATAGATGTCTCCTTAGTACATGAAAGCAATGGCTGAATAGCATCTTCCACAAAGACAACATCACGGCTAACCAGAATGTGTTTAGTCTGTGGATGATACAGACGATAGCCTTTACTTTCAGAACTGTACCCAACAAAAATACATTTTACTGCCTTATCATCCAATTTTCTGCGATGTTGTTCAGGCACTAATGCATATGCCAAACAACCAAAAACACGCAGATGAGCAACAGATGGCTTGCGGTCATGCCAAGCCTCATATGGAGTGATAGACTGCAACGCTTTAGTGGGACACCTGTTCAGTACATATGCTGCACACATGACAGCCTCAAGCTAGAAACTATGTGGTAAAGCCTGACTTTTGACCATGCACCTCGCCATTTCCATGAGTGACCTGTTCTTTCGTTCAGCAACTCTATTCTGTTGAGGTGTATACGGCACTATACATTGGTGTTTTATCCCACGTTCAGCCAGAAATGCATTAAAATCTGAAGACATATATTCCCTCCCTCGATCAAAATGGAGGGTGCCCATTTTACATGCTGACAGATTTTCAGCCAAAACGAAAAACTGTTTGAAGCACATGAACACTTCGGACTTTGCTTTGAGTGGATATACCCATGCATGCCTGGAAAAATCATCAATGAAAGTCACGAAGTAAAGGTAATTTCCAAAAGAGGGTGCCTGCATAGGACCATAGACATCACTATGTACAAGCTGCAATTTCTACGTAGCCCGAACTGAACCATCTTTTCGAAAGGAAGAACGCTGCATTTTGCCCAAAATACAGCCTTCACAAACATGTTTTCTAGGAGCCTCAAGTTTGGGCAAAGAGGACACCATTTTCAGATTTCTGCAGGCGTAACAAACTAGCAAAATTCAGATGACCAAAGCGTGCATTCCAAAGCTTTGCATCTGACATAGCTTGAGAAACATGAACTGCACATGCCGAATCATTCACAGATATTTCATAGTCTATGAGCTTATACAACCCATGACATAAGATGCCAGAAGCAATAATCACATCACCATTTGAGAGATCATGGACTATACACCTGTCATCAACGAATTTCACAACCAAGCCAATCTTGGCTAATGCAAAAACTGATAACAAGTTCTTTTTTATCCCTGGCACAAATAAAGCATCTGACAAAGTGAAAGAACTACCATCAGCAGTAGTCAAAATGATCTTACCAACTCCCATAACAGGATAAGAGGAGTTATTGGCGCATGTGACAGTATTCCCTGTAGGGGCAGGCTCGAGTGAAGAGAAGAAATTGCACTGCGAGGTAATATGTTTGGTCGCCCCACTATCAAAGTACCAAACATCTGAGTCTACTACAGACATGCACTGATCATGAGAAGATGGGTCAAAATTGCAGATAGTAGTAAACGCCCATTCTTCTTCCTGCACAAGATTTGTAGACTCTGTTTTTGGTGTAGAGGCCTCTGTAACAACCATTCCAGCCTCTTTCTTCTTTGCCTCTTTAGCAGCGAGTTTTGGACAGTTCTTTATAATATGATAATTTCCTTTACAGTACTTGCAGAACAATTTTTGCTTTTCTGATTTCTTCTCATCTTTATCCTGGTTCTTCGATTGTGCAGCATTTGCAGATTTCTCCTTACTAGTAGAAGAGCTCCATTTTCCTTTGCCCTTCTAACTAGCCAGGAAAGCTTGATCTGCAACACGCATAATGGACCTGTTCTGCCTGGACTGATCTTCCTACAACACAACAGAGACTAATTGCTCAAATGACAAGGCATTCGGATTGCCTTTCATCATCAACCGAAGAGTAGAGGCAAAACTCTGATATGAATCAGGAAGACCATTCAAAACGGTCTGCACAAGTGAGCTATCTGGTATAACCTCATCAGCAGAAATCAATTGTTCCTTCAGTTCTTTGATCTTTGTAAGAAAACTGTCCATAGAATCACCTTCATTCATGTGCTCACTCTCCAACTGTTTTTGGAGGTAAGCAACACGAGCCTCATTCCTAGCCTGGTACAAAGTGGTAAGTGTATCCCAAGCATCCTTTGCTGTTCTACAAGAGCGAATGTGAGGAATAATGGCACATTTGACAGACAAAGCTATCAATGCATGTGCCTGGGCATCTCTGCCATCCCAACAAATCTGCTCTGCAATAGGTGCAACAGAAACAGCAGCACGAACACGAATATGTGGAATATCATCTTCGACACCATCTTCATCAGCTCCAGCACCTCCAGCACCTATATTTGTAGTACCTGTAGTCGCAGGTGTAATAGGACGTCTTTCAACACCCTGCACAATGTTCCATAGTCCTTTTGCAACCAGTACATGTCGCATCATATAAGCCCATAATGGGTAGTTGGTACCATCCAACTTATCCTCAACAACCAACATACGGAATACATCACTACTTTCAGCCATGGTCGGCGACTAAAATACCTTGATGCAGAAAATTGACTGTATCTCAAAAAGTTGAATGGAACTTCCCAAACGAGTTCTGCTAGACCTGTAGCAGACTTCAAGACGCTTAAATTGGCGAACAGAAACTGGTATATACCTTTGGCACAAAAGGACAAAATAGCATGCACAAGCAATGTGATAGTGCGCTTGAAGGCCGAAACGAGCTCAGATCGCGATTTCGGCACCACAGAGCGAAGCCGTTTTGATCTCGGAAACACCCTGAGTATGCTCACCAAATTTCGTGCGAATTTGAGACTGCAAACAGAGGAGTGTCGACAGCGCCCTAGAAGAAGCGATGACCTGCTCTGATACCAATTGTTGGAGATAGACGTCTGCGGAAGCACGCGAACAACACACGGAAGAAGAAGACGCTTGGAGCACAAACACACAATACTGAATGTATTACTAGAGAATGTACAAAGATAAGTAGCCCATTAGGGCAAATAGGCGTATATACAAGCCGGGGGAAAAAAACCTCCTAAAGAGGGAAAAAAGTGCCCCGGCGGTCCTAGAGTGTTCACAAACATCACTACCTAAATATATCAACAAGAACTTGGAGAAGCTTGTCGAAGGTACAAAAGTGTGTTTCGAAGCGATGAAGTTTGGTCAAGCCAACCGGCACAAGACCAGCCCTTGAGCTTATGGAGACTCAAATAGACCTTATAGGCATGCTATAAGTGCAAAGAAACACACTATGTACTTTTCATCAAGGAGAATGAGTCGATACAAAACAGATAGGTTCACGGGTCGACTAGCTCAAAAAACTTACTATCTATGGAAGAGACAATGAACTTCAAATGCCCATAGCGACCAGCGTGATTACAATTAGAAAAAATCCTTTTATGGGAGTGATACGCATAGGGTATAGTGTATGTAATGCACAAAAATATAAGGCCTCCATCCTGATTTGCCAGGCCGCGTAGTTGTGTCGATCAAGCTTCTCGATCATTGAGGGAAAGTTGTCACCCATCTCGATCTAGCTCTGATACCACTGAAAGAACTTGGAGAAGCATGTCGAAAGTAGAAAAGTGTGTTTCAAAGCGACGAAGTTTGGTCAAGCCAATCGGCACAAGACCAGCCCTTAAGCTTATGGAGACTCAAATAGACCTTATAGGCATGCTATAAGTGCAAAGAAACACACTATGTACTTTTCATCAAGGAGAATGAGTCGATACAAAACAGATAGGTTCGTGGGTCGACTAGCTCAAAAAACTTACTATCTATGGAAGAGACAATGAACTTCAAATGCCCATAGCGACCAACGTGATTACAATTAGAAAAAATCCTTTTATGGGAGTGATACGCATAGTGTATTTAATGCACAAAAATATAAGAAATAAGCAAAATATGCTATAGAAACGAATGCGACATTCACCGCGGGTACTTCCTATTTTTCAGGAATACACAGAGATTGACCCTGAGACAGAAAAACCCAGATTTCTCCCAATATATTAAACCAAATGCTATGAAAATTTATAGGCATAAACTAACTAGACACTTATAACTTTCCAATGAGTCATCTTGCACTCAATTTGGAGCTCTGGAGAGAGAGCAACAGCCTCTACAAGATTACTGTTGGCGAAGAAGATGATGCAGAGAATTGAAGGAGCAAGACAATGATGGTCACAAGTGTATGTCTATTGCTTCCATGTAATGTACAAGTGATTTCAAGTCCTTATATAGCCTCTAGGAGTGTTCCACAACTTTTACAAGTTGAATTTGAATTCAAATGAAGGTGGGAATGGTTGTTGGAGGGAATCAATTCACTTTCCTACAATCTAGGAAAAGTGAAGATCTAGTTTGATCTACTTTTAGGTGATTTGATTTGCTTGATTGAATGCAACTTCAACCACCACAAATTCGTGGGATTTGGGCTCTATCTTTCTACCTTTACATGTGTAAAGCTCAAGGCTTTTACAACGGTAAATGAGCCATCAAAAATCTCTCAAAAAAATACAATAAATGAGAATATGAAAAAGAACTCTCCAACGGATATTCTTTTGACGCGATAGCCTTTGATGTAGATCAAATCCACCTCAAGAATAGTGTAAGCTTGATGTTCCAACATTTCCTAGAATTCTCTCAGCCTGATCATGGGGATCAAGAAATCTTTTGTACACATATAATTCAGAAGCTAATCAAGCTATGAACAAAGTTTGATTATCTAATTGTCTTCAGGTTGTGTGTATGACTAGTAGGAACTTTCATATGTAGAAGTCTGTAAGTGAAGTTCTTAGAATCGCGCATTTTGCTATTCAGAGATTTGCTTGGATCTCAGTGCTCAATGTAAAGTTCTTTATGTTTGAGCATTCAAAATCTAAGTTAGAAGGTAAGAAGCTTTGTCTAAAATCATTTGGCAAATGATTGCTGGTATAACAATCGAAATGGTGGAAGTCATAATCAGAATTTCAGTCCTAGAGGAAGAGGAGGCAGAAATCAAAGAGGTAATTTCAGAGGAAGAGGTGATAGGACCTCATTTGCTAGTGGAGGAGGAATGAGTTTCCAAACTCAATCCTATAACAACACCTACTACAATTATGCTTCAGATCAGAAGGAATACTTGATTCTTATCTTGAATGCAACACATGAAGTAATCAATGAAGATCAAATGGTGTTTTATATTGACTCAGGATGTAGCAATTATCTGAGTGGCAATATCTCCTTAATGACTGATATGGAAGCTAAAGTGAATGGACATAAAGTTCAAACAAGAGATAACACCAAACACAAAGCTAAGAGCATTAGATCAGTGAAGACAAAGAGTGGAAGGACACCTCTAAGCAAGGTTATTTATGTTCCAACAATTCCTAAAAATCTAATAAGTGTAGGGAAAATGGTTGAGAAGGGATATGAAGTCAGATTTACAAGTGATGGTGTTTATGTTGACGATCCAAGTCAAGGATATAAAAGCATTGTTACGGGGAAAAAGGAAGGAAGATTATTCACTCTCAAAGTCCAAGGTTATGTGGGACATGCATTGTTTACTTATGGAAGTCAAAAGATGTCTGAATTGGATTTATGGCACAAGAGGTTAGGACATTTTAATGAAAGGGGAATAAAAGAGATGACATAGAATGATGCAATGCTTGGTCTACCAAATATTGAAGGTCAACATATGATATACAAATGTGAAGCTTTTCACCTAGGTAAAGCTCACAAGATATCATACAATAAGCAAGGATACGGGTATTCGAATATGCTTGAATTGGTTCATATAAATGTGTGGGTTCCTTCAATGGACTATAGCATAAATGGATCAAGGTATTATGTGCTATTTGTTGATGATGCAATCAGGTGGACTACTCTATATGTAATCAAGGATAAATCTAAAGTGTTTGAGACATTTAAACACTACCATGCTTATGCAGAAAGAATTAAAAGGGCAAAAGCTCAAGAGATTGAGATCAAATGGAGGGGGAGAATATTTTTCTATAGAATTTGATGATTATATGTGGAATGCAGGTATAGAAAGAGAAGTGACTTGCATGTACTCCCCACAACAAAATGGAGTTGTAGAAAGAAGAAATAGAGTTTGCAAGATCAATGATGAAGGAAAAGAGGTGTCCTAATTATATGTGGGCAAAAGAAATTATACTACAACTTATCTTGTGAATAGGGCTGCCTTGCAAAGTTTTGGAGGGAAGGACTACTTATGAAGCATGGTGGGGTAAGAAACCGACGCTTGATCACTGCAAAATATTTGGATGTTTGGCATATGCTTATGTTCCATCTCAATTGAGACATAAGCTAGAACCTAAAGCAGAAAAGTATGTGTTCATTGGGTATGATGATAAACAAATGGTATATAGGTTGTGGAGTCCATCGACAAAACAATTTCTTGTTTCAAGAGAGTTCATTTGATGAGCAAAGCACATGGTTTATAGGATCAAACAATGTGTGCACAGATATTGAAGAAATCAAAAGGAAAGGAAAGTCAAAGATGAAGGTATATGAAGAAGATATTGATGATGATGTTTGCAGAAATGAAATGCAGGACAATTATGAAGATAGACCAAGGTTTGATCTAGAACAAAATGAAGGAGAGACATCAAGAAGTGCAGAAATTAGAAGATCATCAAGAGATAGAAAACAACCTATCAGGTATAGTTATGATACTTCTTTCTTTACCACCAAAGATTATGCTTACATTGTGAAGATAGATGATGAAGCTAAAGGAAAGGAAAATTGGGAAAAAGCAATGCAAGAAGAGTATGATGCTCTACTTGAGAATGAAACATGGGAATTTGTGCCAAGACCAAAGAATCAGAAGGTAATTGGATGTAAGTGGGTGTGTAAGACAAAGAGGTTTGTAGATGGGAAAGTGTCTAGATACAAGGCTAGACTTGTGGTCAAAGAATATGCTCAAACACATGGAGTGGACTATAATGAAACCTTTACTCCAATGGCTTAGATGACTACAATCAGAACTATAGTTGCTATTGCTACATGTAAAGGTTGGAAGCTATCTCAATTAGATGTAAAGAATGTATTTTTAAATGGATACCTTGCAAATGAAGTATACATGGAGCAACTAGAGGGTTTCAAAGAGGCAAATGGATCAGATTATGTTTGCAAGCATAAGAGAGCTTTGTATGGCTAAAAGCAAGCTCAAAGGGCATGGAATTATAGATTGGTCAAGTTCTTGAATGAACTTGGATGCCAAGCTTCAAAGGCAGCTAGTAGTTTGCTAGTGAAAGCAAATGAAAATAGATACATTTATCTGTGTATTTATGTTGATGACATTATTGTCACAGGTACAAATGCTCAAGGAATCAAGGAGCTCAAGAAGCAAATGGAAAAGGAGTTCAAGATAAGTGATTTGGGAAACTTGTCTTATTTTTTAGGGATGAAGATTATATACACTCAACATGGAGTGTATGTTACACAAGAAAGGTATCTGAAGAATCTTCTGATGAAGTTTAACATGGAGAATTGTTAATCTTCAACCACACCATTGGAGGTTAATCACAAATTAAGCAGGTATGGAGGAGAAGAGTTCAAGGACATGAAGACATATCAGAGTTTGGTAGGTAGTTTAATCTATGCTACCTTGACAAGACCAAATCTTTCATATGCAGTTGGTGTCTTATCTCAATTCATGCATTGCCCAAAGCAAACTCATTGGATTGTATCACAAAGAGTGCTAAGATATATCAAAGGGACTCTGAATGAAGGTTTGTATTATGGATTTACTTCTGATACTAGAATCAAAGTGTTTAGTGATGCAGATTGGGCAAGTAATTCAGATGATAGAAGATCTACTCATGGATACTTATGATATGTTGGAGATAAGCTAATTTCTTGGTGCTCACAGAAGCAACATATAGTTGCATTGTCATCCACAGAAGCTGAATACAAAGGAATGGTGGAAGCTACAAAGGAAGTAATTTGGTTGAAGACTTTATTAAAAAGTCTAGGAATTGATCAGAGTGT